>NETT01000551.1:5013-15262 GCA_003449175.1 Ceratocystis smalleyi
GAAATATTTGAATCTAAGGGAGCCTCCGCGTGAGGGGAGCCCCGGATAAGGTCCGGGTAAACTAACAAAAAAGAGCCTACCTAGAAACGACACTGGTATAATGAAAAGAGGAGAGACAAAACTTTTCATCACCTCTGGATCAAAATAATCAAGGCCCAATTTTTGCAAAATGAAATCTTTCAATGGCACCGGGCAGTCACTATTGCTACGGAAGTGAAGATTCCAAGCATTTTGTTAGATGAGGGGAAAAAAATGTAAGTGGGTCCTTGGCTCTTTTTTCTAGCCAAACTTATTCAGATCCTACCATCCCTTCATTTTCACCAGACCCCCGCCCAGCTAGACAGTCCCTTACTCATTCACCCGAAGCTTATCCAGTGGCGGTACATATTTATTCTACGTCTACTGGAATCACCAAGACCAACCGACGCAAGAAATTGCTAGAATTAGTCCCCCCAATCTCTCGTTCACTCCAGGCCACTCAGATTTGAACTACCCCTTACTTTCTATCTTTATATCTAGGTCCTCGCTTTTTCTTCTTTTTCACTTGTTTATGACAAAAACAGGAGGAAGGCGAGGAACAAGCTTGCTTGGAGCCGTCTGTACATGCATNTTCTGTCCGGTAACCAATCCGGCATGTTTGATCTTAGCTATTCCAGCCGCAGAAAATACCCATCTCTCTTTTCTCCGATAAGCTAGGCTCTTATCGATTCACCCGAAGCTTATCCGAGGCTCTCTGAACTAAACCCTCGAAACTGCTTTTTTGCTTATTTGCTTTCTTGCTTTCTTGCTTTTTCTCAATTGCTTTCTGTCACTTGTAGACAAATCAAATGCCCCACTTGCCCTCTTTGGCATAGCCCACCTCAGCCAACGTTTAAACAAGAGCTTCGTTGTCTCTTGTCAGATTTACACTACGTAGATACCAGTACAAAATACGCTGGCCTAAGAATTTGATTTGAATATGTTGATCGTATACTAACTGCCCTCAGAAAACTTGACACCTTAATACATCAACATAATGTAAATACGCTACACAACAGGCTCAACGACAGCACGTCGACGCTCTCATAGGGTGTAGTTGCTGGAACAACCGGGAGAATCCTAGTTTTGAAAAAGAAAAAAAAACCCCCCGAGAAACCGCTGGGCGGACTCAGACCTTTGTATTCTCATGAGTAAGCAGAAGTTTTGCTTTGTGTTCATCAAGCTAAAGGACAACCATAAATCAGCAGTAGTTTTGCCTTCCATTCACCAAGATGAACGTTTACCGGGTGATTCCAATGTCCATTGAGGGCTCAAAAGTCATCAACTACCGAGGCAGCTACGGGAAATGCTGAGGACATCCACCAACCAGCTTCGTGTATAAGCGAGCTGGGCCCAAGCGCCTGCTATTCTGGGCACTACACTACATGAGCCTTCATTGTTGAAGATGGAAGTTTTACAGAGGCGGCCTAATTATTTTTCAACTCTCCAGCTGCTCGATCAACAGTGTGGTTGCAGGCGACGGCTACGCCCCCCCCCCCTCCTTTTGGGTTACATAATCAAAATGCTGCTACAAATAGCAAGCGTGAGCCTTCTGGATTTGATAAAGCTGACCTCACGAAAAAGAAAGCTCCAAAATGTAGCAAGTGCCGTGGATGACTTGAAAGGCACGCCCTCTTACATATTCAGAGCTATTACATATATAATTCTCACTGCATCATCTGCCTCTATAAGCTCTGTCTGCAGTCTTTTCACTGCTATCACAACTTTGCTTTGGAAATCCAAAGAGTGGCGTGTGTCGCCGTTGCCTGGGCATGTAATCTAGATTACATGACACTGGCTGCAAAATAGCCAAGTGCCGACAGTGTTACTTTTCACCTCAACATTCTGCAACCACCACTAAATGAGCTCTGATAGTTTTCTTGAACTGTAAAATCACTATAATCAAGTTCCCTCTCAGCTTTGTACAATTCTTGTCGTAGACAACCAAGCTCACAGCAACTCCACGCATTCCTTCCTCTCAGCATACTTTTGCTGTGAAAATATCACCATCTATATTATCAGCCGAGAGATGTGGCCTCAAAGTTTGAATAAAAAGTGACTGACTAGACAAATCTAGACACGCATTAGATCATACGACATCGGAGTCCAAATCGGAAGGTACAGTCGGCTCCCTCATTGGTTCTTCACAGTTAAACGACGGCAGGATCCAGGTGGGTAGATGGGTGGTTTCCTAATGTAGCGATAAACTGAATGAGCCCAACTACATACAGCATTTCCAATCGAATTGCCGGCCCTCTCTCCATTCGTATTGTTTCCATAAAATTTAAATCACAAACTAGGCCAATTCGAGTAGCCGTTAAACACATCCAAACCAAGTCAAACTGGGCCAAGGGTTCCCAACCCCAAGGGCAATGTCAAGCACCCACGATGTGCCCAAGTTCATTTGAGAATGACCGTCCTGTCCTAGCCTAGCTAGTATCGATTTGATGTGAATATATTTAACGTCTACTGTAATCACCATAATCAAACGACGCGGTCATGCAATGTCATCATAATTTTCAGAAGCTACGGACGGTGTCTATTCTGGACTCCGAATTGCTACTAAGAGAAGCAGTGTATGGATATTTCCAAAGATTTCCTGCTGTAATTTGGGTCTCGAACATCAACGTGAACCATGTGCCTCCCGAGAGGCATCCCAAGTACACCAAGCCTGGCATCTCTTGAGGAAAGAACGCCCGTAGTTTTGCCGCCGTCTTTTCTGCGTGAGCTTTCTTCCTGATGGGGTTGGTGTGGCTGGGCACGGGCGGCTAGTTCCTAGTAAAGACGGCTGAGAGTTATGGGGTGGTGTCGTCAAGAGGTGGGTAACTGCCAAGGGGGACACTTCCACAATTGCCAGAGCTGCAATATAGTCATGTGAGATCCAGCCCAGCCGTGGCATACTGGTGAGCGTACTCTGTGAAAGGCCAAAGAGAAGAATTCGTGGTGACTAGGTTAGCGAATAATCTATCGGTGGGAAGGGACTGGCAAGCATTGCTCAGTGGGCTGCAACACGACAAAGTTTTTCGTTTCTAGATAGCTGAGCTAGCGATACCTGCAAGTGCTCCATACTGGATCCTCAGTGTAGACTATGACATCTCTGACTGCTGCCGTGGCACATGCTCTATAGGCTTGTTCGAAATGTTGGAAGTGGAACTTGGGACACAGCACTGGGTGGCCGTTTTTCTACCTTCGAATCTGTGCTGGACCCACCCTGATAGACTGTCGTAACGACCAGCTGGCCTGTTTATATCCATGGGCCACGACATTTGCCGCGTTACGCAAGCGCCTTCCCTCAAGACAAGAAGTATGTATCTTGTACTGAGTCAGGGCCGAGATATCGAGCCTAGGTGCTTAACTACGAAAGTTAAGCACTTCTAAGAATGAAACTTTAACCAAAGAGGTGCATGATAGGAGGTGGATGCCGAACGCAGAACTGGATTTACAAGTGTGCCATACACTGATCCAATACTGGTGTTGAGTAGGGCATACACTGGACACAGCCCCTGATCACCAGTTGTGTGCATACATACCCAGCACTCTCCCATAAATACCGAATCCCGTCACATAAGGAGACGGGCATAGGGCCCGCTGGCCTTCTTGCGTAGACGTTGCGCCGCGTTTCAATCGGGCTGAGATTGAAAGCTTTCACGTGTTTTGACAAAGCTGTCAGGATCCGCACAGCAAAGGACGAGATGAAGACCCAGGTGGGGATCACTTGATCGCGAGAAAATGCATTGTCAAGCTGTGCTGGGAGGTTGAGCACCCGCCCAACAGTCAGTGGGGCAGATGACTCAGCCTTAGCAGTGTCCTAAACTCTCGTCAAAGCTCTGTATTGCTGGCTCTCACCAGCCAGCACATACTATTGAGTTAAGAATTGCCCAGTATGCTTAACCATCAGGGTCGGCGATCCTTCTGGATAATCGTACGACTTGTACAGAGAGTGTCTATTGAAAGCTTCACGCAGCTTCCTGCTCGAGATATCACACAGCATACACTGTGGTAATTTTCTATTGGCAACTACCCTATACTTGATAAGGCATCGCAGATTGGTGACTCAGGGGGGCTCTCAACCGGCCCAAGAAAGCATTAGCATGGCCTAGGGCTTTATGCATAAAAGTGTTCTCATCTACCTTCGTTATCTACTTGAATTTCCACCAATCAATTCGTTGCCTCATGGATCAAGTCTTCACAGGGTTGTTTTAGCCCAAGCTCACTTCGCCATTTTCCAGGTACCAAAAAGCTTCATACATGTCACTTTTGTCAAGCGCAGCAGCAACCTTTAACGTAAATGTTAAATACATGTATCCGGGGTTGTCGCCAGTGTAAAGCCTTCAAAATACATAGGTACTTGGTATCATTAAACTCATTTACGCCAGAGATTTGGCATTTGGAAATAAAAGTTACCCTCTCGATTTTGTGTCGCCAAGTCTGGCGCACCCTGTGTAACTTGGGCAGTTGCCTGTCCTTGCTCCTCATGGGCTACCTCAAAAAAAGCAGAGCCGAGACTTCTTTTCCCCATGACCAACTTTTAGCAAAGCGACCGTCGTTTCCAGCAAGTACAGAAAAGACTAGCATTTCTCTAAAAACACAAGCCTAGACAGATTTCGATAGTATTCCAACAAATACAAGGCTATATTCGAAACCCAGGAGTGCGATCTGTAGGGGTGCAGAGCTCCTTCCTATCCTCCGCCTCATCTGCCACGTCCAATACTTTCATCGCTACGCCTTTTTATTTTTGATCTTGCCTTGCTGTAATTTGATGAGAAGAGGGCCCCCAAACCTTGGCTACTACATTCGCTGGACCAGGCTTTGCCTCTCTCCAAGTATGGGGATATCATATGATCTGAGTGTCTTTGAACTTTTGCAACTACCCGTTTTGACTCTTTCTCACCGCTTCTTTGACACAAGTTGGATAGTTTTTTTCATCACATGAGGCCCGCAGGGTTCACGACAGGAAGGAACGCAAAAAGAAACCTTGCCATTAGTCGGTCAAGGCCGTACGAGATGGCCAAGTAGCCAAATTTTGAGACTGTTGGCTGTTTCATGGCAACCGGCTACTGAGCCATCAAAATGAGCCATTTCTGCACATCTGAGAACACCCTACAGCAGATGAGCATTTCATGTTGAACTTCTTTTCACGCCAATGTACTGGCGGAATGTGCCCATGACGACTGTTTTACTGTGCGGGATAAGCGCGAGATAGTTTGAAAAACACAAACGGCTCTTACGTTATTAGGTGGGCTGGCTTCAAGATTTGCCACATTGGCTGGCTACCTCTCATCAATTCACTTGAAAATTTGCGCTGTGGAAACTCGCTTCTTCAAAGCTGGAAGGCAGAAAACAAAAGGCGGAAGGTGCGTATGTAATGGCAAAGACTCAGGGAACAGAAGGAGTGAGATTAAGGCCAACTATTGACAGGTTATAGTTCAAAATTGGCATGGAGTCACATTAACAACCATCATGTGTAACAAGACTATCTTATCTGTAGGGCCACCAAAGCCCTAACTCGTGATTGATAGCTTTCACCACGGAACTTGTTGCTGGCACAAGAATTTTGTTCCGCAAATCAAAACTATCACAACATTGCATCAACGACTCGCTCTTCAGATACTGCACATGCCAATTTGCTCGTTTCTGATTGCTACTCAGAAGTTGCGCCTCGCTTTGCCATTCCACCATCCACCAATTTCCAGTTATTTGTGTGCATTCGGCATTGATTGGTTGTGGCTGCTAACCCTAACTGCCTAATAATGGCATTAATAGGAGCTACTCCTCTGGACAACGTCCTGGAAGGCAATTAATTCCACGCAGATACAATGTGGAATACTCCTGCCCACGAGAGAGAATACCCCGCACGAAAAGAAACCTCTAGATTCCATGCGAATGTGAGGCGAGGCCTCTTCGTTTAGCTTCCAATTGGCTACCCTTGTGGGCTGGATGCCTCTTTGCTGAAGTGACTGGTTTCAACAGGCCACATGATGGAAAATCCAAAAGGTCTCGGAAAGTATGGAGGCCGCAATCACGATTTGGCAAGCCCTACACAGAAGATCCAACGCCTTCCTGTTTCTACAGAGGCAATTCCCAACCTAAGAAGGATCATCTCATTGACAATACTACAGCAACCACCGTCAGCTGTGGGCCAGGCTGCGAGAATGCCGTGGGTTTATTGGTCTGAGTTGATTTCCTTTTTTTTTACGCCAGCTGCATCGGAATCATCATTACTCAGGGTGGCTTCCTCATTTGCAACAGTCAGCCATCATCCACAAAGATTTGTATTGAAATATAGCACATGGTAAGATTGAGATAGCCATAGCCAAAGCCCGTGCATTTGTTTTGCACTGCTTTTATCAGCATTTGCGTCAAAGTCCATCCACAGGAGTGTCGCCAAGGTATTTATTTGCAGCTACCCATTTGGTTGTTTCTCGCTGGTTCTTGCCAAGTTCTGCCATCTGAAGAAAAACTGCAATTTCTAGATGGATGCCAAAAACTCTTGCAGTTGCCCTGCATTCGATTCTTGCCCGTTCTACCCGGCCCAGTTTCTCGGCGTTTCTAGGCGTTTCTAGACGTTTCTACGCACTTCTAAGTGGGCAACTACCAAATGGCCAAGTCGTGCGTATCTTGTGTGACCGGCACTCGGTGCCGTTCGTGATCACAGTCAAGGCATGCGGCGAAGGGGACAAAGCTTATAGAAGGCCAAGTTAGAAATAGACAGAGTGGCCAGTACTTGGGCATTAACCTGATACAAACGAGATAATGTACTCGGTAAGCATGCACTGCATCCATGTGTATGCTACACACTTCCTGTCCTTTGACATAACAAGTTCAATCAAACTACAACACAGCATTCAATCACTTGAACCTAAGCTGTATTCCGCTCTCTACGCATTTCTACACCGATCTTGCACGTTCTTGCATTATGGCCCGTTCTGCTACATTTGCCACACCGCCTTTCCCGCGCCCGCCCCAACTTTCCCTGACCTCCACTTCTTGATAACGCGAGGTGTCACTTGCGAATCAACATGTCTTTGATCGATTTCATCTCTTGCCTCACCTACAGTCGTCTTGCCTCTGTTCTGTAGCCCAGTCTTGTTCGCTGTGCTGCCTGTGAAGTGCCTCATTTTCCCGTCGAAGGAGCTGGGCCTCGGACTTCAATAGGGTGTTCTGGCACGCTATTGCCTTCGTTCCTTTTGAAAGTGACTCCAGTGCCTGAATAGTTAATGTCATCTGATCGGATGCCATACTCTGCGATTGTGTCCACCACAAGTGTAAACCGCTTACAGAGGATAGCTGGGTCTTCACACCTGGCTCTCGGTAGTCTTGCTTCCGAAAAAAAAAACACGTCTTAAACTCTGGGTGTCACATGGCGAAGCTCGAAGCCCAGCGCGTGCCGCCTGGTGGCATTGATCAGCCGCTTCGTTTACACCACGCATCTAGGGAGGGGGAGCATCCTCGCGAATCTACGTCGCGAATAGATAGACAATGTGTGCAGGTTACGGGATCTTTGTTTCACTCGCTTATCATGTACGTTAACATAACATCAATTTACGTTCAACCTGCCAAATATTTATACCAATTTGCGTTACAACCAAATACAGAATCCGTCAAAACCTTCCCTCCCTCCCTTAAACTCAAAACAAAAAGCTACACAAACAAACAATCACCGACCAACACAGCTAATGCTGTCATTAGGGAGGACTGTCTCAGTATCCCACGAGTTGAAGTCGCTAGGCGGCGCGCGAGATGTCACCTTGCTACTCATGGAAACAGTAGACTTTGCGCCCTTCTTCGACTTGACTGATCCCCTAGGGGCTTGGCTGGGGGCTTCGTTTTTGCTGCCACGAAGCGGAATCTTGGTGGTCTGTCCAGCCCGTGCAGAGCCACGGGAAAATTCAGAAGGCTGGCGGCTTGCCTGGGAGCAGCGGTCGCTTTCATCCACAAGCGTCCTCCAGTCATTTGGTCCGGCGTTGATGTGGATACCGCGGGGCTTCATGGCGTTGCTGCCGGCTAGGGATTCGGAGGGAAAGCCCCTGGTATGGCCTCCCTCAACAACTGTCTGAAAGTCATCTGGTATTGATATGCCGGTCATGATAGGGCGGTCTTGCTCCACCACAGTCTCCCAGTCATCGCCATATCCTCCACCGCCCCGACGAGAGGTGCCGGCTGGTGCCAAATTCTTCCAGTTAGTGGCCCCAGACATACCGGCATTGTTCCCATAGCGTTGGCTGGCATCCGCCACGGTCTCAAAGTCATCGAAGCCAGGGGTTTTCGTGTTCTTGGTGGAACGGGCAGCGCTAGATATGCCAAAATTGTTTCCATATTGTTGGCTAGCATCCACCACGGTCTCAAAGTCGTCGAAGCCGGGGATTCCAGAGTTCTTGGTGGAGCGGGCAGCGCTAGATATGCCAAAATTGTTTCCGTATTGTTGGCTAGCATCCGCCACGGTCTCAAAGTCGTCAAAGCCGGGGATTCCAGATTTCTTTGCAGAGCGGGCAGCGCCAGACATGCCAAAATTGTTCCCGTATTGTTGGCTAGCATCCGCCACGGTCTCAAAGTCGTCGAAACCAGAAGCGCCAGAGTTCTTGGCGGAGCGGGCAGCGCCCGATGTGCCAAAATTGGCTCCATATCGTTGGCTAGCATCCGCTACAGTCTTAAAGTCGTCAAAATCAGAAGCGCCGGAGTTCTTCGCGGAACGACTGGTCCTAGCAGCAGGTTCCCGATTGTTTGGTCCAGATTGTCTAACTTGACTCGGGGGACGTCCGGCGCCTGCAACTGTCTGCCAGTCATCTGGATCGGCTTGTTTGGACTGGCTTGGTGCGCGGCCGGCACCCACTACCGTCCGCCAGTCATCGGGATCGGCTTGTTTGGACTGGCTTGGTGCGCGGCCGGCACCCACTACCGTCCGCCAGTCATCTGGATCGGCTTGTTTGAACTGGCTTGGGGCACGGCCAGCGCCTGCCACTGTCTGCCAGTCATCCGGATCCGCATGGCCCGCAGAGTAGCCTTTGGCACGGCCAGCACCTGCCACAGTTTCCCAATCATTAACACTAGCTTGGCTGGGGGCTCTCCGGGCGCGGGAATTCGCGCGGGGAGTCCCGTTGCCCACTACGCTGCTGCCCTTGGTGGGAGGCGCGGCGATCATCAGTGGCTTATGCGCAGATACTTCACTTGGCGCATGCACTGTGCTGGGAGCTTTGACATAGTGAAAGTTCCCGGGCTGAATCTGGCTGGTACGAGAAGCAGAGGGGCCGTAGCTCTTGCCGTTGGCAGCAGTTTGGCCAGCCTTTTTAGATGCTGGCTTGACAGTAGTAGTGGTGGTGGTGCTCACTGTGTGGGCAATGGCCGTCTCGATAGTTTTGGTTTTGTTATCCTTGACCATGGAGTAGGTTAGGGCAGCGCCAGCAGCAAGGCCGACGAGGCCAAAAATGGCAGCGCCGGCACTGTCTAGAAGTGTAGGGCCTTCGTCCTCTTCCACGGGGACTTTGGGCTGCGCTCTCCCCTTGGATTTAGAGGGCTGTCTGGAAACAGTAGCGGAGTGGTGCTTTGCAGGGTTCTTCATGTTGGTGGAAGCGCTGGACACAACGCTGCCAGTGGACTTGGCTACGTCGTGGTTCCAATTCAGGATGCGCGCGTTGTTTCTTTGGGAAGAATCAGGCTGTTGCATGGCTTCTGAGATATTTCTGCCGCTACAGCAAGAGCAAAGATGGGTGTGTATTGGGCAAGGTACGAAAGCCTGGAGCGAGTTTTATCGGCACCAGATCAGAGCTTGGATCCTACGGATTTGAGGGGGAGGTGGAGACACAGGCAAGATGGCCGCAACCGATTGACTTGGTGCTGGCTAGCTTGTAGATTGTAAGAAGATATGGGAGAAAGAGCAGAAAAGAGAGAGTGCTCAAGATAGAGATGAACTAAGACTGCCCCCAGAATAGTGTTGTAGAGAGACAAATTGACAAATGGGGGACGCAATGCTCTCCGCGTTGTGAGGCGGGCGGGTCTGATGCTTGAATGATGATGGAGAGTTTGGGAGAAGCGTGAAAACACAGGACGAACGGGGTATACGTGCGTATAAGTATTTGTTCGCGTCGGTATGCACGTACGCACTTGTTGTAGCGACTTACTGTATTTGCATCTGCATCTGTATCTATCTGCCTACGTCTGATGCCGTATGTGCAAGGTGCGGTGTACATGCAGATTGTCCGCTGTAAACCTTAAGCTGCAGGGAGAGCTGCGGGGG
>NETT01000552.1:0-12722 GCA_003449175.1 Ceratocystis smalleyi
ATACGTGCTTCGCTCGCCCGAAGCCGGTGGTCAGCCTTGCGGAGGGTTAATTCTGTCCGGTAACCAATCCGGCGTCGTTTGATCCTAGTGATTCCAGTAGACGTAAAATACATTCAAATCAAAATATCGTCACAACATCACCAGCTCTCAGCGCCCATATTAGTCTCGCTACCAAACTTTTGCGCTTGATTCCCAGGTATACCCAACCCAGTTTTATTGCTTTGTCACCTGTCAACTAACAAGATCACATTCGCACACACAAAGTGCTGCTCACGACCAAAACCCCTCTTCATCTCCGCGAGTGTCCAGCCGTCCGTCCTTTCGCATGCGACACTGCGTCTCAACTCCCCGCGGCTCCTCTCTCCCGTCGCATCTACTGCTTCTTTTATGGGAAGTAGCCTGACGAATCCTGGCCAGTTCGTCCTGAAACAAAGGCGTGGTGGCTCTCTGATCTTGCGACCAAACTTGCGGGTTTTGCGTCTCAGAATACAAGGGCAGAGTCAAGATTGGCTGGATATTTCTTTGCGAAGACCAGTTACAGTCGAGAGCACAGAACAGAGGACATAGACCAATCACCGAGAGACACAACGGACGAGCGGTTTGGTTAGACAAGGAACAGGAAGACGACACACCGATCGCACGCGGCGGACAGAAGACAGCAGACACAACGGACCAGAGTCAAGCTGGCAGAATTGCTGCTGGCAAGTAACGGTCTGAAGTTAGGGTTTATTGCAGAGCTTATTTACGGTAAGTCGCACACGGTCCCCTTATGTATGTTGCACGCCCCAGAAACTAGTGACAGACTCGGGGTTGGGTTCTTGCCTATCCTGCTTTAGCCTGACTTTGGGGTTCCTTCCTCTTGCCGTTTTCTGATGAACGGTGTTGGCTCATTGTTAGCCAAGAGGGTCTGAGTCTGGCGCTGGCTCGTGGCTATGACACTGAACTCGGTCTTTTCCAGTCTAGAAGGTGTGAGAAGCTCTCGCTCTGTTCTTCGGTTTTCAGCGTGTGCTATGGCTTTGACCCAGCCTGGGCCGGCGTAGCTGGCTTCCTCTGCGTGCCGGCTCAGCCCCTCGTTTCGCACTTTTTGCTCTGCTGTTGCTCTGCTGTTGCTCTGATTTCTTCTTTTTCCCCCTTGCTTTGTCACATCCCAGACCAGACGAAACACGAAACACCAGGAGACTCAGCAGAAGAGGCAAAAGAAAGCGAACAAAAAGAGCGAAAAAAGAAGGAACAAAGGTGGCCAGTCGTGGCTATTTTTTCTTTTTCTTTTTCTTGTTCCCTGGTGCCTCTTGCCTCTTGCCTCTTGCCTCCCCTGTTTCTTCTTTCCCTTTTCACACCTGCGGAAAAGCTTCAGCAACTGCTTTGCTTGCATCCCCCCTCATGGTGCTACCTGCCACGCCCCACAAGAGCAGCAAGAAGGCCCCTTGACCCCTTGAAGTGCAAGGGTCTTTTCTGGACGGACGCTGTACTGTATTGGCGAAGAAAAGAAAACATCAAAGTTTTGAGTCCAGCGGCCGCCGCCCTGATCTTTCCATTTTGGGCGCTTCTTGGCTGGTATCAGAAGCTGCGATTGGCGCAGCCGTCTTGGTCATTTTAGCTCCGTTTTATCGATGTATCCATCCATGTGCCTGACCAATTGTGCCTTGGCGAGCAGAAGCCACAAGAAATAGCAAGCTCCAAGTTGAAGCAACTGCTCTTCATCGCCGTTTGAGGATCTTTCTATATCTCGCAACTGCCTCTGTTCACTGATGCCCGCTTTCCTTTTTTGCTGAGTCCTTTGTAGAGAGCTGCTTTGCTCCCGCCCAGCCTGCCCCTCTTACACTTCTTTTCAAATTTTCCCACGATCTTTTTCCTGGCTTCACTTGGGCGTCTTCCCTTGAGAGCATTTTTAATTCTTCTTTTTTCTAATCATTTTTTTCTGCTGTGTTCAAGCCGGCCCTGCGCTTTAGTAAATTGCGCCGTCCGCCTCAAAACCACACATTCGACGCCACCACTTTATCACGACTTTTCTTTTTTTCTTTCCCTCCAGGCTTCCCTTTCCCTCCTCGTACGTCCCATGCTTCTCAATGGTGTATAGGCTTCGTTTTCGATTTTTTTGCCGGCAAAATTACATCATTTATAATCCCTTTTATCAAGCTCGCAAAATAATCTAAACGCTACCCGAACGCCTATTTTGCTCCTCATCTCGGCTTGCTGTCCCTCGCATGTTTCCTTGCAGAAGCCTGTCTTAGACTCCAATTTGGGCCCGACTTGGACGCCACAACACCGTCCAACTTCGGTCGCAAACTCGCTCCGTCTCTGACTCGTCTTGTATCCTCCCCTGCTGTCGATTTCATGAACTATCACCAATATGGGTCACTCGCCATGGACCACCAACCACAGAAACCAAAGCCCGGATCAGCACTTACACCTGATGGCCATGGCTCTACTCCCATGGCAGGCAGGCCTACTGACATGTCTCGTATCCCGAGACCAGCTCCTGCTTCACAATCAAAAATACACCAGCAACCTGTAGCACTAAACATGGACGCCTATGTTGCACTACAGCCGCCAGTGCGCCCGCGTGTTGATCCAGCAAGTGCTATAGGAGTAGCAATCTCCCGTCCTGTCCTCATGCAAAAACCTATCCAGCAGCAACAATGGCCACTGCCACAGGTCTCCGCTGCCACCTCTTATCAACCCCCCCCCGGAAAATCACAGCCTCCACCACGGCCTCCGCGTACCAGCAAGATCATTTCTATGGTGGGCAATACCCAGCCGCAAATACAAGTACCGCCGTCGGCATATGCTTCATCACCAAAACAGCTTCAACCGCAGGACGTCGCCCTCCAGGAACTCGACGATATCAACGCTGTCTATACGCCCTCCTCAAGGCCCTCCATCTCCTCAGTGGGATCCATCCCCGAGTTCCCAGTCCCAGCACCACAAACACCATTGGATCCTCAGCCGTCTTTCTCTAAGCGTGCCACTCTTGGCCCTCCCCCATCGTCCAGAAGAGGCGCCTCTTCCTTTTATTCCACCCTCTCCTACGTAGAACCTATCCCCGAAGAGACTTCCCAACATACTTTGCGGTCCCGCTCTTCGTTTGCTTCCAGTGCTGCTATTCCCGACGATTTCGACTCGGATGCAATGCAGAGCTCAGGTTTCATGACTGACGATGGCGACTATTCTCCATTCGACCAGCAGGTTTTCGATGACAGGCCTAGCTTTATGCGTACTCGGCCAAACACCGGAAACTCCAGCGACGATTATCCTGGTAGTTCTCCTGGTATGCTGCGGCCACCACCCGTGGCAAACGCTTTCGTAGGCATTGAAATCTCTCCAAAGCTAGCCCCAGTCTCAAACCCCTTCCTTGGAATCGACGAGTTCGAGGGTGATCTTACAGAATCAGTATCGCCCCTAAGACCAGTAATAGCCTACTCTCCTGGTCTTTCGCCAAGCAGCGGGACATGGAGTCAACGGAGCGCCCAGCCAGTGACCCCCGATCTTATTCGTCGCTCTGTTAAGGCTGCTACTAGCATAAACCCAAGTTCCCCAAGAAGTGATCGTCATTACACGAGGCTCTCTGCTATCCAACGTTTGCCTAATCTCAATATCGATGCTGCAAATAGCAGAACCAGCACAACGAGTCTTCCTGAGATGATTCGTCGGGCTACGCGCCTGGCCTATATGATTGATAGAGGCAAGAGACCCGCTAGCAAGGTTGACGGGGCCGAGTTTGACTTTGGCCAAGATGGGTTCATGAAGCTGAACAACAATGGCCGTCAGTCTGGTCTCTCTGATATGCTAGCCGCTTTCCCACCACCTGCACATCCTGGATCCACGCCTACTTCAGCCCAGCCTGGAAGAATCCGAAGCTTTCTGCGTTCTCCAAACTCTTGGCCGTTTCCTCCCGGCCGTTCACCAGGGATGCAGCAGATTCGGTCTCCTCTTGCTACTGGCATGTCCGAGAAATCATACTCTAATGCAAGCGCTCGCCGTTTGTGTGGCCTTCCCTTGTGGGCCTTCATATTGATGATACTTGTAATTTTAGCTGCGTCTGCTGCTGCTATTGTGATCCCATTGCATCTTTTTGTGCTCAACGACAAAACAAAACCCCCAACACCTGCGTCAGAGTCTAACAGTGAACTATGTTCGACTCGTCTTCCTTGCCTAAACGGGGGCACAAGCGTAATTCTTAACGGCCAATGCTCGTGCATTTGTGTCAATGGATTCACTGGCGACGACTGTGGCGTTGACGGAGCTACTGGCTGTACGACTACGGACCTGGTAGGTACTGACAGAATCAGCAATGTTACACTTGGTCTTGCTATCCCGCGCTTAATCGCCAATGCTCAAGACAACTACTCTGTCTCCCTTTCAGGCTCCGAGATATTGACTCGCTTCAATTCTGCCAATCTCTCTTGTGTCGCCCAGAACTCGCTCGTGACATTTGACGGCTCAGCTACACGTTTGAGCGATGCTTCTACCGATAGAGTTACCGAAAATGCCGTTGAGAACTCCAGTAGCGACTCTACGACAACTGCGGCCCCTTCAAAGAGCACAACTCCCAGTATGACCATCGTATTCATCACATCTACAGTCACTGTCGATCCCCCTACTTCTACAGCCACCTATGACGCGGGCGAGGATGCAATCGATTTTGCAAGAGTCGCTGTGCTGTTTGTCCTGCAAGAAGCCAATCTCGACCAGGCCTCTGAGGCCCAAACAGAATTGAACAAGTTCTTTACGCGTGAAACGAAGCTGACTGAAGAACAAGCCAAGAATCTCGACCTTGGAAACTCAAACTTTATTGATCTCGTCAACTTCCGCGTCCAGGCTGGCAGCTCAATCGCAGGCAATAGTGAAACCAAGGAAGGCACTGGCTAATAGCGGCTCTAGTAAACGCGACTTGGGCTGCAAGCACTATATCCAGAGAGGGGCAGAGCCTCTTGCGAAGAGGGCATTGCGCCGAGAAGTGCATCTATGAAGCCATAATGTACCATTTTGAGATGTTCGGAGATAAGTGCTTGCTTGATACCCGCACTTGATAACCTCGAAAGCTCCTTTTACTCCCATGTTCTCTTTCTTTCACCCACCACCATTTGTTTCTACTACATACATATTCTTGATTTATTTTCCTTCCACTTACCATGAAAGCACGGCGTTGTTTGGACTTCTGGAAGCCTTCTTGTTTCCCTTGCTGTTTTATACTTTCTCCATTTTCTTTTCGCGCTGCCCGCCATATATATACATACATGTATACACCTATGTATATCCTGTCCCGGCTTGATTTCTTCATGTACATACACATCATACCGTTTTGGCGTAATCTTCTCCCTGTCTATTTGAGCCCTTTTCTGTTTTTTTTTTGTTTTTTTTTGTTTTTGTGCTTGGCACGACGAACATGTCATTCTGAGTTCCCCCTTTCTGCTAGATACCATTATTTATTTTATTCGGCACCTAATGAAGCATATTTATAACCACATAGTAGATGACATTATGTCGTATGTTGAAGACTGTCTATTTCATTCCCCCTTGCGCATATATAAAGAAGAAAACAAAAAGACAAACTCTTGAGATCAGAGAAGGAAAAAAAAAAGGAATTGTGCGCGTTTCTTCTGCTTTTAATAACACCACAGCAAAGTATAAAGAAAACAAGTCACATGGTAAACATGGGATATATATATCGAGTCAAAAAAAGGAGCTTAGCGACAAGTTCAGGACATGGCGAACGTTAAGCTAGAAACAGTTCCCTTTTTGTTCATATCTTTTTATCTGCTCTTCTCCTTACATGGTCGGAATGCCCTCGTATTCAGCGTAACCAAGAGCCAGATTCATGTTTTCTATATCAAAAAAAAAAGAATTGCGTTAGAAAAGATACACTTCTTGTTACTCCAAAGATGAAATGAGGGAGAATAAGCAAAAAGAAAAACCCAGGAAAAAAAAACTTACGTAGGCATTGTGTTGCTGCACCTTTGTTCAGGTTGTCAATAGTTGCGCACACCACAACATGCGAGCCGCTGCTATGCACTGCAAAGCCACCAATCTCGACACCGTGCTTGCCCATGATGTTCTTGACTACGGGCGCTTCACCGACCACCTTGACTAGCTTCTCGCCAGCGTAGCGGTCCTGGTAGATCTGGCGGATGTCACGCGACGTCATAGGCGCCTTGAGCGGAATGTGGATGGTAGCCTGAATGCCGCGGAACCACGAAGCGACATGGGGCGAGAAGGCTACTGATGCGCCAATGTGTGTGCCAATTTCGCGTTCGTGGATGTGGTCCGTCAGGCTGTAGGGAAGCATGTTGTCATGTAGGTTTTCGGTGTCGTTCTTGGGCGAAGGCTTGGTGCCAGCGCCCGAATAACCCGAGACGCCAAATACAGAGGGGGCGCCTGAAAGATAGGGAACCATGGGGGCAATGGCCAGCTGGGCAGCAGTTGAATAGCAGCCAGGGTTGCTGATGCGCGTGGAAGTGTAGATTTTCTGACGGGGGGTCAGCTCAGGTAGACCATAGGCCCAGGTGTTGTTGAACCTGTAGTCGGCAGAAAGATCGACGATTAGGCTGCGATGGTCAGGCTTGGAAGAAGAAACCTCGGCAGTAGCAGCATCAATGGCTTCAACAAAAGGCTTGCAGACACCATTGGGCAGGGCCATGACCCAGCAGTCAACCTGGCCAGCTTTCTCTAGGGCGTAAACATCTTCAGCCGACAGGTTTTCGTAGATAACCTTCTTTTTAGTGTATCCGGCTAGTTCTTGACCCTTGAGCTCACGGGATGAGACATGGCGGAGGTCTAAATTGGGATGGGTGTTGATCAAGTCAACTAATTGCTGGCCAGTGTAGCCACGAGCACCAATAAGAGCAATGCGCGAGGGAAGATCATTTGAAGCGTTCTTCTTGCCCATTGGGGGGTTAGGATTGGTGTTAGTGACATAAGTGCGGACACCACTGTTAAGCGGGCGAGAACAGAGTTGGTTAGTTTAAAGGATATCCAGGATATTTATTTGACTGCATATAACGGAGAGGCACTTACATTTGGGTGGCATTGTAGATGGGCTTGCGGGAAAAGGTGCTATAAGAACGGGCCTGGCTAGGTCTGGCCATGCGCAAGTTGCTGTTCATGGTATTCACACGGGCGGCATCTCTGACACCAGGGGTGGATAGAGAAGCACCGGTAAGTGACGAGCCAGTAGCCTTGAAGTTGTCCAGGGTAGCCTTGAGGCTGGAGTCAGACTCTAGGCCATACCAGAAGAGCAGAGTGCCATTTTGGTTGAAGTGGCCGTCGGCCTTCTCAAAGAACCAGGTCAGGTTCTCATCTTCAGAGCTGACAGTCCAAGCCAAGTTGGGATTGGCCTTCTTGATGGCAGAAAAGACATTGTCAGAGACGTTGCTGAGCCATGCCGACTTGGTCATAGTCAGAGTGGAAAGAGTGGCGCCAGAGCCCTCGGTGGTTGGCGGGATGACGATGGCCAGGCAGTTGAGAGCCTCGTCAAAGTAGGCACTGAAGGGGTTCTCACGCAAGTATGAAATGTAGCGGTCAACCGAGGCCTCGGCGTCTAAAGCGAGACGATCGCGTACAAGAGCATTCTTGAGCTTCTCAAGACCGCCGAACTGAGTTTCGAACTGCTCAATGGTGGTGGCGACATGGACCTTGTCACCGCGGCGAATCAGAGTACCAGCGCCAGAGTCAGTGAATAGCTCCTTCTGTAGATCCTGAGGGTGAATGATGGCAACGGAGGAAGTGCGGGGCAAGGTGTCTAGAAGTTCCTTGATTTCCTTGATCTTGAGACGGGTACCGTAACGGCACCAGGGTTGGGCCATGAGATGATCATATTCTTCGTCCAAATTGATGGCAGAAATCTTTTTGTTGGTCTCGCCGTTGTACAGGCCGCCCTTCTCGGATAGGTAGACGACCTTGAGAGGCTCCAGAGCGCGAGCTAACTCCGCAGCGGCTACATCAGCATTGACGTTGAGAATTTGGCCGTCGGTAGTCTCGGCCATGGAGGTGATGATGGGGAGATAGCCTTGCTCAATGGCAAGCTCAATAGGGTTCTTGTCAACAGCAGTGATCTTGCCGACGAATTTCCATTTTTCCTTGTCGAGATAGTCGGCAGTCAAAGCAGTGGTGATGGGTCTAGCTTGCACACCATGTCTCTCCAGAGCCTGGGTGAGGCGCAAAGACTCGGTCAAGAATAGCTTGCGCGCCACGCCGAGTGTCTTGCCGTCAGTGACACGAATGCCCTCCTCGAATTGGGGCTCGACGCCGGCCTCTTCTAGAAGACGGTTGAGCTGGGGACCGGCGCCATGCACGACGACGGGGTAAAGGCCTAGCTTATATAGTAGCCACAGAGCAGCGCAAAGGTCGTCAAGGTACTCGGTAAGTATGGCGCCACCAACCTTGATGACGGCAAACTTTTGCGAGCTGACCGAAGTGAAGTACTCGAGGTATTGCTGGCCCTCCCGGCGGTTGCCAATGCCGCGCAGGGTTTGGGCCACAATGTCCCGCATGTTGTCCTGGGCAGGAGACGTCAGGCGCGCAGCAGAAGTAGAAAGCTGACGCAGCATGGTAGCCGAGGGAGATGCGAACGACGGGGAAGCACGGGTCGGCGAGCGCCGAGCCAGAGACGTCTGGGCAGCACGAGCTAAGCGAACAGAGCCCCTCAGCAGCATGGCCCGAGAGGCCGAGCCAGAAGCCGAAGCAGCGGTAGAAGAGAGCATTTTTCAAGGATATGAATGTCGAATGTATGTGGGCCTTCTGTGGACACTGACGAGAAATGCCGAGGAGGGAAACGGCGGGCGAAAGGGTTCGCTCGGGGGTGGACAGGAAGAAGAAGGGTCGAGAAGAGACTTGGAGGAAGATGGCCGCTAAAAGGAAATTTGGCAAGTAGGAAGGGAAATGGAATTGCCAGCGGAGCGATGGATTGGTGATTGGTGGAGATGGCGATCGGATAAGATTGGCAAAGATGCAGAGAAGACAGGAACAAAAGAAGGAAAAAACAAAAAAGGCGAGGCCTAGAAGGCAACGGCCACGAGGAGAATTAAGAGGAAGAAAAAAAGGCAGAAATAAATGAGGGAAAATAAATAAAAAGGGAAGAAAAACACAAGCCGCCAATGACACCAGGAGAAAAGCAATTGAAGGAAGAAGAAGGACGAAGAGGACGAAGAGCGGAAAAATTAGAGGGAATGGAAAATGACGAGAAGCTGGTGGCGAGAAAAAAAAGAGTCACTCAAGCCAGCAAGGTGCGGGCGGGTACGCAAGTTCCTGCTGTATTTCACGGCTCTTTCCAGCCAAAATTTGGCTATTGCCTTCTATTGTCACTGTTGTAACTAGCTGTCATGTCAGATGGCGCTCAAACCTAGCAGGTTGTTGCCCGTTTGTCTCGATTGGACCTATACTCAGATGCGGTGCTTTGATTGGCTTGTGCTGGTGCAGAGTGGAGTGGGGGAGGGGCAGCTGGAGCATACACGTTGTAGGGGTCGTTGATGAGTCAATAGGCGGGTGCTTGGAGCGTACAGGGGCAGACGCAGACGTAGACGCAGACGTAGACGCTGGGCCTACCAAACATGCAGGCAGTCCTCGCTGATGAGTACTTGATGCGGTGATAAGTCTCTGGCTTTCCATGATGCCATCATCCCTTATCCCCCCACAGCTGCTGGTGCACCGGAAGGATCCACTCTCTCTGCGAGACACTCTACTTCAAAGCATGCTTGCAGTCGTCCCTATTCTCAATTTGGCATTGCCTGTGACAAGTTGTGAGGTGGTCGCTCAGCCTTCTTGTTTGGGGGGACGCTTGCAAGTTTTATGTCCATGTTGTATAGTATTGTTATCTGTCTCCTCCGCATCTCTTGCCCCTGCTGGAAAAACTGCCCTCGAAAGTTGCGGTTCAAACAATATGCCCGTCAATCGCGGCACACGATAGCGGGCTTCAGCCTCCGCGCGCCAATACCGGAAAGAGCCCTGATTGGCTTAGTCCGTGACTCAAACTTGCGCTACTTTTTTCCAATTTCTTTCCAATTTTTTTTCTTTTTTCATTTCTTCCCTATCAACACGAGATGTGTCAAAGCCTGTGTCTGCGTTGCTCCTGCTCGGGGCCGTTGTAGGCCGCCTGCCGTGCCGGAACTTGGTCAAACAGTCTGGTACGGTGCTGAGAGTGTTAGCAGTCTAGCGACTTACACAGAAGGCCGTGTAACATAACTAGAGCCAGCGACCAACCGGAATGAACCATGAACGCTTGGATCAATCGGTCAAGTTAATGTGAGAGAGAACCAGGAATTTGCGACAGCATGCTCAACGTCTTGTTGCCGACTATGTTTAAGGAAGGGGGTGCGCATAAAGAATTAACGCACGGAGTGTCTCCGATACGGGGAATCGAAGCCTAGCCTTCGGTGAGAGCGAGATATCCCTGCCTCTATGTGGCTGTTGCTGCTGCTGTCACTGCTGTCGCTGCTGCTGTCGCTGCTGTCGTCGTAATATCTATCCTCTTCGTAATCTATCTCTGTCCGGATTTTCGAGTCCGGTGTATCCCCCGCTTCACCCTTAGGGCCCCGCTTTTTCTCCCTCCATTTTTGTGGGTCGCGCGCTTTGTCCTCCGCCTGGGCCTGGGCCCGTTGGCATCGTAGGGCCCTTCTGGAGGACTGCGTCCGTGCAGAAAACAGGGCAAAAGAAAAGACCAAGACGCAAAACCATCGCTGAAGAAAAACGCGAAAAGTAAAAAAGAAATGAAAAAGAGCCGGCGGTTGGAGCCCACTCGTTGAAGAGAATGATGGGAGCCAGATTTCCAGCAGAGAAAATAGTCCATGGGGAACGCAAACAAAGGTAAACGTCGGCCGTGTAGTGCTCGGTGAGAGCTCGAATCCACTTACCATCCTCTTGCCTTGCCAATTAACCCGGACGTGAGGATACATTCCTTGCTTGATCGTCCCCCAGTGCCCTAACAGGACGTGGGTGACGCAGGAACACAATTGGATAGCGCTGGGAGACTTCAACTCCCGCCACGGCACATAAGACACTAAGGGGAAAGTATTAGCCAACTGGCTGACCAAAAACAACCGAGTGGTGCTCAACCAGAAAAGTGAACTAACTCAGAGAGCTGGAAAGGTGTTGGAACTGGAGGTGATGTCGCAGAGGGCAATGGTTAGATTGGAAACTTGCATGCGACTCGTCCCAGGAAGTTCAAGCAGCCATGGAATCCTTGGAGTGGAAGTGGAGGCAAGAGTAGCACGCAAGAGATCGCAAACGAAATGGAGGCTGAGTAACATGGATAGAGACCGCTTTGTCCATGTCTGCGAGAGAGAGAGAAGCTTTATTTAGCCCTAGACCGAGTGCTGGAGGACGGGGGAAAGCAATAGACGAACCTTCACACAGGGTCGCAATGGCAACGCCAACTTGGCAGCGCGGGAGTGGCAACCACTGCCCCTGGAAGAGGTTAAGGCATCAATATGGAGACCAACGAACACTGCCCCTAGGGCAGACGGTATCTCCAATGAGATGTAGAAGAGAGCATCGAGGAGGAAGCCGTTGATAGGAAAATCATTCCTAGAAACTACACCTATGCGTTGCCGAAAAAGGCGGCAACGGACTTACTTTTCGATCTCTGTGGAAGGATAGAGGATGCCCAAGAATGGAAGAAGGTGTCCTCAATCTTCACGTTCGACATCACAGGAGCCTTGGACGCGATCGGCCCACAGAGAATGGAGCGCAGCATGCTGGAGAACCTTTGGTTGACAAAAGTGTGCAGATGGGAAGTTTTATGGAGGGAAGGGAGGCGAGTGTCTTTGTCCAAGATACCGCCGCACAGGGAAGCTCTTCTTCAAGAGCAGATGAAGTCCTTTTGCAAAAGGGCGAAGCTTGAAGAACATGGCCAAGTCTGGTTTATATGGTAAGAGAAAGAAAAGCAACAAGGGGAAAGGTGTGATTTGGAAGTTTGATGCTGGTAAGGAACAACTAAACTGCCTGGCTCCAATGGAGGAGGTAGCGAGGAGAGGGGCGGGTATCGTTTATATACAAGGACTATGCATAGGTAGTCCCCTCGTAGAGATAATAGCAGTCATGTACCTGGAATACAAACTCATGGTACCACTGGTGAGGTGGGACTTGCAGCTAAGGGTGCCGAATATGCTAGCAACATAATAGTGTCGGGATTGGTTGCTATTAGTGACGGCAAGCGCTGAGGTGTAGTTGAAGTGGACCTGGCACAACAAGGGCTACAGACTGCCAACATGCACAACGCTAACCTGGAGGGCACATTCTGGGAGGCTACACGCAAGCAAGTCTAGATAGCAGCTAAAGATAAGAGGATAATACTCTGTGGCAACCTCAACCAAAACTTGCGTATGGGGAATGGCGGGACGAGCGAATCAAGAGATTGTGCCTTGGAATATTACCGAGTCAAGGAGACATCACCGTGCTCGGCAAGCCGGATGTCAGACGTGCTTCCCAAGCGAGGGCCACCTTGCGCGATTGACTTGGCATCTTGAGTTGGCTGACTGACTATCTTGAACACGTCGACGGCTTCCTTCATGATTCCAGCTTTCTCCCTCCATTGTTCCAGGTTCTCTGCTCAGCTTGAAGCAATCCCGATTGACTTGCCTAATCCAAGGGATGTGTTGACGGACGCTCTTCCTCTGCTCTGCACAATTCTGGCCTTGTCCCCCAGACTCACAGACTCCTGCCATACTGAGTACTTCAGCTGTGTTGCCTTTGTCACGTCTACTACAAACTGCCTGATATCCCCCCCCCCC
>NETT01000553.1:0-15182 GCA_003449175.1 Ceratocystis smalleyi
GGGAGGGGAGGGGAGGGGAGGAAAGGAGAGAAGACAAGAGACACGCGGAGAATTCTTTTGCAGACGGTCAAAGAGAAAAGCGCTACGCTAACCAGCCAAAGAATCAAGGGCAAGCGAGAGAAAAAAAAAAAAAAAAGACGGAGAGGAAAGAGAAAGGAGTATAGAGACAAGGGACATGGTCATAAACGCGGACAGCCCGGGAATAAGACGAAGGGATGAGATGAGGATAAGATGGAAGAGAGAGATAGGACGAGGGCCCGTGCTTTTTTCTTCTTGCCTGGCCTGTCTCAGGTTATAAGGCTTTCCTGCTCGGATCGTGACTATATTGCAAGCAAAGCGCGAAGGCGGGGTTATTGTTGCCTGTTTGGGGACGTTATGCTTTCGACATCTTGAACTAGGTCGAGGGCGGCAGAGCACGCGCGGCACATTACATGTTCACGATCCGAATTTATTTTGTCGGCGTTGTTTTGCTCCGGAGGAATGGGACGAAGAGCCTCTTCGCTTACACTGGGAGAGATTTTTCTTTCCTATTTTCTTTCCCGTCTTTCTTTGTTTTTCCTCGAAAACAAGCAGCAAGCCGTAGCTTGGCTTCTCAGCACAGGCCCAGGACGCAAAAGCCAAAAGGGCCAAGAACACAAGCGAACTGCAACGCAGTTTTCTGACTGGCCTCCGACTTTCTTGGATGGCCCGATGTTTAGAACCTTGGGTAGTCGAAGAGAAAGGACGGCCTAAGGGTCCGTGAGGCCAAGAATAACGGGTGTCGTCCAAGGAAGCAAGCGAGAATTAATCAAAATGATTTATTTGCGGCAGCAGGACTTGAAAGGGCCTGAACACAAAGAGGCTAAAAAGAACTCGTCTATTTGACCGCTAGCAAGCCACGAGGAAGATAAATAATAGAAATCAAAAGGACGCACAGCTACTGGCGCTCAGGGAACATACTTATCTCATGATGTATGATATCAACCGGGACTAAACAGGGCTAAATGAAATGAAATGAAGCTGAAGCTAAATAGGATTAAATAATGCATCACAGCAAAGAAGCCCCCCCCCCCCACCTACGCTTTTTTTCTTACGCCAGATGAGATTGCCCCACCAGCTTCAAACGGCATTTTAATTTTCCGGAGTTTTACCAACAAGCAAGAGTGTGTCACAAAGATCCTTCAAACAAGTTCAATCTTCAGCGACAAGACGACGGCCGAGACAACAACTCCAGGAAGCTTATCTGACGACACAGCCACATAGGGAATTCTCTTGCCCTTGTTTCAAACGTACGTTTGGCCGATCAGTTTCTCGTCCTTCCCCCTTGCATAATCATTCACCCCAAGGGACTTCTTCCTCCTGCTCTGCCGCCCGCCCGCCCTCCTGTCTTCCCTCCAATGCCCCCAATCGACGCCCTAGTGGTCACTCCACCAACAGCAGATGCCGATGCATATGAAGAGACCCATGTGCACTCCATCTATGAGACTATAGCCTGCCACTTCTCTGCCACGCGCCACAAGCCCTGGCCGCTAGTCACCTGGTTCCTGCAATCCAGACCGGCCGGGGCCATTGGCCTGGACATTGGTTGTGGCAATGGCAAGTACATTGGCGTCAATCCCGACGTCGTGCTTCTTGGCTCTGACCGCAGCGGCAATCTGGTTAGTCTTGCAGCGCCACGCACGCGCTTTGCCCAGCCCGTCGCAGCGCCCGCGCGGAAGGCCCATCAGCTTCCTGACTGTGCAGCGTCACCGCAGAAGCTTGTCCCTGCGGTGACTGGTGGCGACGTGCTTGTTGCTGACTCGCTCGCGCTCCCATTCGTCCCGGGCGTTGCCGACTTTGCCATCTCCATTGCCGTGGTGCATCATTTCTCCACACGTGAGCGCCGGTGCGAGGCCGTGCGGCACATTCTGCAGGCCGTCCAGCCGCCCAATGGCGTCCGGCCAGCCGGCAGTATTGACTTGCCAGACAGTGCAAGACTGCAGCTCCCTGACGGCGCGGTGATCGGCGAGGTAGCCCTATGCACAGACAAGCCGGTGCAGGCAGGCGAAGCGCTGATTTATGTGTGGGCACTAGAGCAGCGGTCTTCGCGCCGTGGGTGGGACGAGGGAGCAGCACAAGACCAGCTGGTGCCGTGGGTGACAAAGGGTGCGGCACAAAAGAAACAGAAGGCAGAGGCGGAAGAGGAAACCAGCGAGGCAGAGGAAGACAAAACAGTGCATCGGTACTACCATCTCTACCGCAAAGGAGAGCTGGAGGAGGACATTCGCGCAGTGGGAGGCGAGGTTGTACGCAGTGGCTACGAGCGAGACAATTGGTGGGCCATTTGCCGGCCATCAGCAGACTTTTGAGGGTGTATATCAGGGAGTGGCTCCACCACCATAGAACGTATATATATAAGACTCACTAGAAGTTAACGCCCATCAGTACCCATTCCATTGCATACATACGAGGTCCTTGTAAGTCTAAAGCTACCTTGAGCAGCGCCTTTTTCGGTGCAACTTTCTGTCGCTCTGATGTTCCCTCTTTCTTCTTGGGCTTGCAGATCTCCAGCCTTTTCGCAAGTGTCCAAGTCCGCTCTTCATCCGAGCTTTTATTCCTGTAAGACAGACAACCCAAGCCATCATTAGCTTTTTTTATAGAAGCCACAAAACTGAGGCAAGGTTTTAATGTAATGTGGCAGCGCCACAGGGTTAGCCTGCACGGCACAACCCTAGACATTTGACCCAACTTCATCTCTTCTTCCACTCCTCCTGCGGTCTGCTCTCTCTTTTTCTTGCTGTGCGGTGTTTTTTTTTTTTTTCGTATTTTCTCTTTCCTGTCTCTCGTTGCTAGGAAGCTTGGTAAAGAGAAAACTTGGCCTTGCGTTCAAGTCAGTTTGACATGTGAGCCAGGAGAAGAAGTTCCTGTTTTGTTCAGGCCCAAAGGACCCTCTGCATCATTCCCCCAATGTCACAGTAGGTGCTTTGATCTTTCGCACTTCAGCCTTTTCTGAAGCCCAAGACTGGGCGACTTGCGTGAGTTTACGGCTCGTACAATAAGTCTACATGTGTTTACGGGGTGTCGCTAAGTTTCGAATGCATGAGCCCCATGTGAAAGGGAGCGTGAGCGTGGGAAGAGGGAACGAAAGGGAGGAGTGGAGGAGTGGGAGTAGCCAAGCATGGGGACGGGAGTAGATGTGACTATTGAGATTCAAGTTATCAGCTCATTTACATCGTATCGCGCCAAACTTAGGCTGGGCTAGGCTCTCGCTCTCATCCTCCCTCCCTCCCCCTCCCCGTAGACAACAATAGGGCGGTTTAACCCCTGCATTTGCTTTTTTATTGTTTAGATTAGGTGTGCCACACCCCCTGTCATCTCACACCCGCCAGACGGAGGAGTTCGTAGACGATAATTTGGCGGTTTCTCGTTGTATATTTCCCCATTGTTTATTTAGCATGATCAAATTGGCCTGCAAAAGGCCTTGCTGATGGTGGCGGGTGATGGTAGCGAGGTCTGTGTTATGGAGGGCTCTGCATGGTGGGATGTACGGATATGATATAGACGGCGCTGGCTATTATAGTTATCCCTTGCTTTTTGTTATTTTCTTTTTCTTTTTGCTTTCTTTTTCCTGATGGGCCCTTTGCTTTGAGGAGCCAGCTCTCCTCCATTAGCTGTTTGGTTAAGCACCACACACTAGCAAAACAAAACAAAACCTCTTGTTCTTCCTGTTCCTGTTCCTACTCCTTGCTAAGATCTTGTAGTCCAAACATTGGCTTCCTTTTTTTCTTCTTTTTTTTTTTCCTTGCAGAAATCAAAAAGCGGAAAATAATTAATAAAAAAAGTCTCCTTCGTCTCGCTATCCTTCCTGCTTGGCTTCACCCTTCAATTCAAGACCCGAATGGCCGAATCACGGACTTGAATGCAAGATTTGGGCCAAGCCTTTCTAGCGAATCCACTATTGCTGCTACAGTTACTTGTATGTTCCTCTTTTTTCCTTTTGTTCTCTCCTGTAGCGGCCGTCAATGTTTCAAAATCTATTAACTCATCACCGGGTAAGGGTGTGATATGATATGTGTGATGCTGTGTTGTGTTGTGTCTATTGAAGCATAACAAAAAAGAAAAGGAACAAAAAGAGCAGACGTTAAAAACAATCAAATGATTTTGAAGTGAGACTGTATCGGGTAGGCTTTAAACAAACAAACAAAATAGAACTATGAAGAACAAAACAAGGCAAAAACAAAAAAAGTATGATGGCGATGATGATGATGTCGTTGTTGTTGCTAAAAGGAAACATCACCGACCTCGAGATAACAAAGCTAATAACAGAAAATGACAGCGAAACAACAACAACACAACCTTCAAAACAAATCCTCATGACCTGTAGCAACAAGATGATAACAAATAATAATAACAATGAAAAAACAGGACATCCCAGGGACCATCTTTTTCTTTCGCCCTTCCAACCACAAAAGCCAGCTCTGTCATTCCATCATGACCTCATGACCGGGGACAAAAAGGGAAATAAAAAATAAAAATAAAAAAACACAGTCTAGAACTCTACCTCCTCCCACCCCCAACCGGAGCCGGGAACATCTCCAAGAACAATGTGAAACACAACGACCTTCAGTATCCCTAGGCCATACGTCGCCGTGCCGCATCGTCTGGGTGCTCAAAGTATCGTCGCCGATTATCGCGCGGCATCAGGTCCGGGCTAGCTCGTCGTTTCGAGCCTGTTGTCTCATATACTGGAGGTGCTTGGGCTTCCGAGGTTGGGGGGTACCCTGCCATGGATGGAAGTTGCGACTGCCCCGGCGGACTCAGATCTGGCTTCGACACTGGGCTGGCGTTACTAGTAGAACCACCACCTCCGATTGAGTACGCAGGCGTGCTGTAAGGGCTAATCCCAGTCGTCAGCTCAGCAACACTGGGAAGCATACCGCCGCTGTTTCGGTTCTGTGCTGGTGGGTTCACAGGTGCAAGTTCGGCGTGTGGGGATGGTTGCTTCTCATGGGGGATAGGAGGCGGAAAGGCAGGCCCTTGGTCACGACGAGGCAGCGAAGATGGAAGCGGCGGTCCAGGAGTTGGAATCGATCGTTGGTCGTTCACAGAGCCCATGTGGCTTCCATGGGCCATATGGTGAGTAGGAGGGAGCGGTGGCGGTGGTGGTGGCGGGTGAGCAACGTTATTGTGACCACTTTGGCTATTCTGGCCCATACCCATGCCCATACTCATGCTATGGCTATGGCTGTGGCTATGAGTGTGAGCATGGCTAGGGTGCATATTATGGTGCCGGCCGTAAACTGGATGGTTCTGGTTATGGTGTTGGGGAGGCATGTGGGGAGGTGCATAGTCTGCCCGAGGAGGCGGTGGTTGCGAGTGTCCACGGGACAACGAGCTTCTGTGGCTACTAGAGTCATTATGTGAAAAAGAAAAAGGCACAACGCCTGCTCGCTTTGCCATTTCCTCTTCTCCCATGCGCCAATGCATAGCTTCAGCCGCTCGCCACGGCACTGCCATCTCCTCCGCAACCTTCTGCCACATCTCAGGCTTGAATCTATTGTCACATGCGTTAGTATGACTTGCGTGTAAATTCGAAAACTATAATGCAACGTGTAGTTCGTTTATATAATCCGTTGACGTACCGTTCGTAGAGTCGGGCAAGCTTGTTTTTGCGCTCTTCATCCCACTCACTACGGCGTTCAAGGTAGTTTTGGTAGTGTAGACGACAGCTTATAGCACTGCGTCCAGGCAGGCGCTTGGAGATATCCTCCCATTTCATGCCCCCGCCACGTAGCTCAATAATGAGGGCATCTTCCTCGTGAGACCATTTGCTTTGCTTTTTTGCCGGGCTTTCTGAAGTATGGGGCGGCATGTTACGCTTGGCTGCCATAACCTGGTGATGGACCGGAGGTGCACCAGCACTACCACTGCCCCCTGTGTATCTAGGGTGTGGTGGGTGGGCATTGTGGGGGTGTTGAAGCATATGGGGAGGCGGGGGGCCAACCGGCGCAAAAGCCGGAGGCGGCTGCGCGTAGGGCATGTGCCCTGCTACTGCTGAAGACGCCGTGGTGGGTGGGTAGGGGGGATTCCCGCGGGGAGACGATGTTTGGTGAGATGGAGACGCTTCGGCCTCAGTGGTGGCTGGAGGAGAGGTCTTGATTAACGATGTGATATCCACGACTACGGTTAGCCCACCGAGGTCCAGTAGGCTTATATTAGATTCAACTGGTGACCCGTTTGTTTTTCTAGAGTCATGAGTAGGTGCCCTCTGCACCACTGGCGTCAGTATTGTTGTAGTAGTGCCAAGTCCAGGTGACAGCAAATGGCGGGTGTTTTGTAGCAGGCCAGAGAATGAATGCTCTAGTAGATTCAAGATGTAGAGAGGCTTAGGTCGCCTAGTTCGATAGGGAGAAATGGAAGGCGTATTTTGAAGGGCGTTGACGATCTAGTTTCGAATGTAGTTGTTCTCTGTTGGTTCTGCTATGAGACGTATCGAAGATGATGTGAGATTTGGCTGGATTTCAAGAGGGGTTACAATGGGAAAGGAAGCGCCTGGAAGACGACAATGAGACGGCGGACGATGTATGAAAGAGTGGTATGGAAGGAGACGAAGTCAGGTGAAGGAGAGAGTGGATTAAAGACTAGAGAGGAAGAAGAATTGCTAGTGCTCCAACTGTGGTGTAGTAGCAGTAGGAGTGCATAGGCATAGGCTTGGTATCCAGATATATCAAGTGGAATGAAGAATGAAGAGACAAAAAAGAGAGAGAAGAAGGAGAGGAAGAAGTAGTGAGAGAAGGCTGAAGGATTATAACAGAATTGAGAGAGCACTGACAGCTGTAAGCTGAGAACTGATCAAGGTAAAGTGTGTAGGTGTTATAAGGTTGGATGGGATAGACAAAAGAGAAAGGGAAGAAAAGCTAGGACAGGCGATGGTACCAAATACATAAATCCTCCGGAAAGGAAGTCGAGCAAAACGCACGAGGCCTAATATGGATTAGACAGGGAAGAGCTCTGTTTTATCGTTCTTTGAAGAACCAGTTGAAGGGGGTGTAGAGGGGGTGTGCTTTGAGCCTGGGGGAGGGGCGTGTAGGGTAGTATACTAAGAGAGGGAAGTATGTAGCATGGCACGGTAAGAGGAAGAGTGAGGTACAATGCTGCGGTCAAGAAGACTTACCTGGGTGTGTGATGGTGTGTGCCTATGGGAAGAGGAAGAGGAGAGGGGGGGGGGGTTTCTTTTCTTTTGTCTTCGTCTGGTTGTGGGTAAGACTTCAAGAGAAAAGTCACAGGCAGAATTAAAATGGCAGAAGGAGGACAGAGAACGAGGATGAAGCAAGAAAGCGAAGCGACTTGATGAAAGCCGGAGAACAAGGCCCTTCACGTTTGGGCTGAGCAACTAAAGACCTTCTAGCCAAGCCAAACAGAGTAAAGAAAGAAATAAGGCGAGGGAAGGCGAACAGGATAGGGAAAAACAAATAAAGCTGAAAGAAATAACACAATCAGTAGCATGTACGACTGCATCAGTACCAGCACAAACGGTGTGGATGGGTTATCAGGTAAAACAATGAGCCAAGAAAAGACATATGAACAGGACAGAGACGGACAGACGAGACGGACAAGCAGGTAGACAGATAAGAAGAACGGGTTGTTATGGTCCTGCGATGTGTGCAAACCCGTTTAGAATTGGTTGGCATTATTGAAGGGTTTGCCTTGGCTGGGTTGGCTGGCTCAGCTGGGTTGGTCTTGGTTTGCAGACCCGTTTGCTGGGGGGGGAGAAAAAAAAAAAAAACAAAACAACAAAGAAGAACAAGAAGGCAGTCACAGATGAGACTTGAGTTGATCCAAACTCTGTTCTCGTCTTTGTTTTGTGTCCCTAGTCTTGTCTCTGGAGAAGAGAAGAGAAAAGGCCGGTCTATCGGCTTATGATGAAGAAGCTGTCTCTGCTGGATCATGATTGCTACTCGGTAGAAGAACAAGAGACGAAACGAAAAAGAAGGTCTAGAATCCACGGAGGAAAAAACAAGAGGACAAAAAGCGATCAAAGCCAAAAGCAGAGCGAGCCTTAGCCTGTAATTTGTGCGCTGTAATGGGCCAGGGCGTGAATAGATAGCACTGAATATGGACAAGGACAGCCACTATCGAAGGGTATCTTTAGTATCTTTGGCATCTCTTCCTTGTTTTTTTGCTCTTTCTTGGCCAAGGTGGTAGTCGAATTAAACAAAAGAATTCGTGAAAAAATAAAAAAAGTAAAATGGGATGAACAAAAAAGATTCGGATGAGCAAGGGTGCCAAGTCACAGCACAGCGATAAAAGATTAAAATGGAGGAGGAAAAGAGCAGGACTATAAAATCAGATAAATGGCAGTCAGGCGAGCAGAATCCAAAACGACTAAGGGGAATTTTGTTCGTTTTGAAAAGAGGGGCGTTGTGTTTTTGTTGATCGTGTTTAATTGTTCTCTTTTCTACGTTGGTTTGTCGTTGTTGTTGCTGTCGTAGTCGCTGTTGTTGTCGGCGTCGTTGTCGCTGTTGCTGTGCGGTGGACAGGCTGGTTTTGTTTGCTGGTTGTTGAGGGCAAGTTTGAAGCCTAAGAAGAGCACCTGCATGAATATTGAAATTGAAATATTGAAGGTTGTGTATGAAAACTTTTCCTAGCCCTAGGTTCTCATGAAGCAACTGCGTTCCCAGGCCTAACACGGTCATGTGAGCAAGAACATGTGTCCTTGGACCGACCCGGCAAGGAAGGCAGCTAACTGCCTGCTAGTTGACATCTAATGGCTTGCAAATCGTAACTGCCATCTTTTATTTTAGTCTTGTCCATGCTATGCAACGACAGGGCAGACCGGTTCTCACACTCTTTTGTCTGACACAAGGTACTGGCAGGGCCGGCAAGGCTGAGGCCAGTATTAACAGCTTCCTTATCTTCTATACGAGAAAGACATTGATCACATATTGCGCAAACAAAAGATGGGTGTTCATCGGGGGTTCTGGTGTTTGCTCCCACTGTGTTGACAGCAACCGGCCAACTTCGTGGTCTAACTAGTGGGCTAACTAGTTGGTAAGCCGGGCCCCAGGTTTGATCCCAAGCCCAAAGATGACTAGGCCCCAGTTACATCTCAGGCCAAGAAACTACCAGACGAAAGTCGAGATGGCCAACTTTGACTGGCGCTGCCGCAGGGTCCTATTAGGCTCTTAGGCCTAGACCTCGATAGATACGCAGCAGCTCTGTCATGACTGAGTCAATTAGCATTTAGGCTGCCCCCATTGCTGGCTGTGAACACGTTGTGTTATATGCACCATGAATGAATGACCATTGACAAAACTGTGGGCGAAACGCGGTTGAAGGACTTTTATTTTTTATTTTTCTATTTATTTTTGTTCCTTCTTTTTTATTTTTTATATATATTTTTTTGTTATTTTTCTCTCTTTTTTCCTTCCCTCCCTGTTTTTTTCTTCTCTCCCCTTCGTATCTATCTAGAATCTGTTCGTTAGCCACATATATTGTATGAAAGCCTTAGCGAAGTACCAACAGCCATGTCCGAAATAGCATCCTTTGGGGCACGCCAAGCCAAGATCCACAGTTTTGTACTGGACGAGACAAACCCTACCTGTTATGCACCGTCAGCTTGATGGTGGATGGTGGAGTGGAGGAAGGGCTCTTTTGCCCGTCGTCTCCCCCTCGCCTTTGAAAATCCAAGTTCAGCGCACAGGTGTGAGGTTGAGTAAGAGAGGGAGAAGGGAGGGGAAATCGAAGTGAAGACAACAACAAAGCCCGTCATAGGTGGAACCCTGAGCTTCGGGTTAGTGGCTGAAATAGGTCTCAGCCATGCAAAACAATTGAGGCGCAGAAACAAGAGCGAACTGCTTGTGTGTTTTAGGCGTTCTCTATTTACGGCGTTTTTGTTACAGCCCACCCCGTCGTTGTAGCCCTGTAGCGTGGTATGGGCCTAGCGGGGGAAGGGGGAGGGGGCTGTCTGTCTTGTCTTGTCTCTTGTTAAGCATGATAGCTAACTGCCACTGACACACACTGCCACTTTGGCCGCAGGCACTGCTGTTCTGTTACTGACAACGACAGCTAAGTTTGAGTATTTCCGCCGGTTGCATGATTGACTAGCCCGATATAAACAGCAGAATTCTCTTTTATTTTTTCTCATATCTTGTCCCTGTATCAAGTCTAGCCCTAAGTCCTGAAATGGAACGGAACACGCATATGGGGAGACAAGATTACGGTTAAAAGGGAACCAAGTGTGACAATGGGAGGAGGACATAAAAATAGGACATGGTGCTGCAAGATGTGCAGAGCTGGCTTTAGAAAGAGCGTGGGCGGTCAAGCTCGGTTAGAGAAGCACTTGGGTTTGAAGTTGTTGGTCAAAGAGTTGGAAGTTCATGTGAAGTGACTGGAAACAACGCAAAAACCAGACGAGGGTCCGCGCCATTGGAGCACAAGTACAACTTGATATATGTTATATTACTATATGCATACACACATATACATATACACATGCATGCCATGCACATTACTTATGTCTCCATGTTTCCACGTATCCACGTATCCATCCATGCATCCATGTGCATACCTGTCTGTATGTAGGTTAGCTCAGTGAGGTTGTAGCGTCGAGATGAAAAAAAGAAAAGATAAAAAACTTGGAGGAAAGCAAGTCTCACCCTAGTGCCGTTGAAGCAAGACATTTCTTTCCTGCTGTAATCGAGGCTAATGGGGCAGACAACTAACAAGTTCCCTTGTGCACACATTGTTTCGAGGCCCAAATTGTAATACAAAGGGCACATTTATCGCCGTGTGGCCGCACTTGGCCATGGTGGAATGTCGTACAGACAGATGCAAGTACATCTGTATTGCGTACATATAGCACGGAGTGGTACTTGGTCGTGGTGCCAAGTACCAGTACCAGTAGCAGGACCAGCACCAGTACCGGTACCGGCATATGCAACGTTGATGATGTGCAAATCTGAAGTGACTCCTGCAAGAAATGCGATGTGATAATGTAGTGCACGATTTCGCAATGCGCGACATTTCGTCCAAGATCGCTTGCTACTACTACTTTTTTTTTCTTTTTTTTTTCTGGCAGCATTCTGAAACCAAGGACACCGAGGCAAAGTCAAGCTGCAAGATAAAGCAAGGTAGAGCAGGCTAAAAACAGCTGATAGTTGGCCGGTGACATTCAACAGGGCGATGAATATAATACCACGGCTTTTTGACGACCAGAACCATTAGTTCGTACGGCTCGGTATGGCTAAGCATATGGCAGACAGACAGCGCCACCGAGGCGTCGATTTTTGTCCTACATCATCCACGACAACTGGAAGGAGAAAACTGCGGGAAAATCAGCCTCTCTCGTCTTTCGGAGAGCCCAGAAAAGGATTAGTGGCGGGCTTTGCTTTGTCGATTTATTACCCAGGGTTAGGGGTTTAGAGATTTACTTGGATAAAGCGTCAGATGTTAATGTCCATTCAGCCTTATGGATGTTTACTTCCTTATCTCTTGCCTATTGCTATCAGCACCTTCTCCATCCGGAAGCTTATGGCCTTTTGTGGTATATTTGCACATGCATCCCAGATAAACAAGCAGGTACGCGGTGAGATGCGAATTTACGTGTACCTACCTTTTCTGCTGTTGTATGGTGACGATGATATCATCGCATCTCTTTTAACAGCGTCCTGCTTCTGTTGTGCAAGTAATTCGAAGCGAGTTTTTCCCTCCTTCCTTGGGCTGGCCTGGATCAGTGTTTCTGGGACACACGGACAGCCAACTGGTCCTAGAGATGAAGGGCAGTACAGGCCGTCCTCCAATGATATTTCTTTGACTATTCCGCTCCTGTCCACAACGACACATGGGCGGGCTATTGGCGAAAAAAAAAAAAAAAAAAGACAGAAAGCAAGAGACGACGAGGATCATTGCCTTTACTCCAACCAACTGGCGTCGACTGACAACTAGAGGTCGTACGGCAAGGAGCAAGTACCTTGCCTGTGCACTCTGTCCTCCTAATCAGCAAATGCATGGGCACGAGGGGGATTTAGGGGCTATGCTATATGTCATGCATCTTTTTTATAGCATCATAGAAGTACTTGCTGTACCATACCACACGCCTTGAGAGTGCATGAAGAAACGGATACTTAGCGAACGGCTTTAGACCATGCCGTTTTCTTTTTCTATGCTGGCTGGAAAATGGCATCAGGCGATGTAGGGAAGGAGATTACGAAACGTCTCCCTCGGAGCCGGATGTCTATCAAGGGGTGGGATAAGAGCCCGGAAGGGCTGGGGCAGTGAGGGAGAAGGAGATAGCTGCTGATGGGCGGCTGGCCTTGCCTGTTTTGTGAGATGTCGTCTGCTTCTTTTCTCAGAAGAAGAGAAGAGAACGAAGGCAAAAGAGGATTGATTTGCGTGGCTGCCCTATAATAAAAATAGCCTGGCTTCACGGCCCTTCCCAGTCTGGTCTTGCATTGTTCTCAGGCTTGACCAGATGTTTAAACAATCCCTTTGATGGGCAGAGAGCCTATTGTCTCAGCCTGCTTGAACATATTGTACGTTTAGGCATGGCCGTTGCCCATTGCCTGGTTCTCTTCTTTCATTCCTGTTTTTTGGGCCTTTTTCTTTCTGTTTTTATCTATCTATTTATTGTTCTCGTCTTTTCATAGAACGGCAAGGTGATCTTCTTTGTTTAACCCGAGCCCCTGTGGAACTTTGTGGAAAGGGAGTAGCGTGGCTTTGTTCTTGTCTAGTCCTGTAGCAGCGTATTTTAGGAGCAGATTGTATTTCCAAAAAAGCAGGCTGAGAGCTTCTTCTTCCGGGTGCTCTCTGTCTTCTAGGCGACGTCATTGCTAGTGGCATTGCATTTATAGGCATACGCCAGATTATGATACACAGTACCGCACTGGAGTGTGCTTACAGCCTTACAACAGACAGCAGAGCGCAGACAACACAGCGCAGACAGCAGACAGCAAGTAACTCCGTCCCCTCTTCTCCTCTATACATCCCTCCACGGCGGAAGCAGATGATGGGGTTCAACTCAAGCTGAGGTCGATGTAAGGGGGAGAAAAAAAAGGGAACATCCAAATATACATGTGCATGCGTATTATGTGTGTATTGTCACATGCCCCGCTCAAGTTGTAGTTCGCCATGCAATGCACTTGTTGCCGGCCTGCTCAGCTAGCTTCTTGTTCGGTTGAACACCTCCCTTGGGCCCTTCCCCCTTCCCTTGGGGTGCAATTAGCTGGAGGTTGCAGCGTTCTCTTAGTTGCAGATCAATCAATGCCTTAGGCTTGGCCCAGATGGGCTAGGACATGTGAGGCAACTCTGGCCTGCCCTGCTGCAGGCTTAGTGCGGGCGTGGCACAGGTTGTTCCTTTGGATGTGGTTTTGTTCACCGACCTACAGGGCAGCACAAATCCCAGAGAAGAGCAAGTCGAGAAGTTGAGCAAAAAGAGCCGAGTTGTAACCCTCGCAGAATAGGGTTGGTCTGAACAGGCAGCGCCCACCCGTCGCCCCGAGCTTTCCTTCGACAACGGACGGCTATGACGTGGACGATGGCAGCACAGAGACAGAAACAAGCACGGAAGAGACGACCCAAAAAGCACGGCCATAAAACAAGATAGCAGAAGGGCCAACACAGACACCCTCGACGCAGCGAAAGCAGGGCTGGGAGATGACAGGGGAGGGCACCAACAGAAAGTGAAGTTGTGAATTTCTTCTTTTCTGTTCCCAGGGAGGTAGGTCGAGAAGGAGACACCGAAGACCACGAACCACACCCTCCCTCCCCTTCCCACGCTGTCTCCTGGTGCCCTTCCCCCCTGTTCTGCTCTCTCCACCTACTTGATGACTTTGTATTTGCCAAGAAAAGAACTATGAACAGGTGGAAGAACAATGGGTTGGTTTATGCCGAGTAGTTTTTATTTTTTATTCATTTAAAAATTCTTTTTCTTTTCGCGAAAGAGAAGGGCGGATATAAACACAGATCAGAATGCATGCAAGGGCCAGACAAGGCGAGTCCGGGGAGGAAGGGGGAAGGGAGAAGGGGGAGGGGGAGGGGGGAGGAGGGTAAGGGTGAGTAGGCAAAGGGAAGCCGAAGGGAACTAATGAGGGTTCTTCGAGGACTGCTAGTCTTCCTGTTGGAGAAGAGAACTGCTGTTACAGAAGAGGAAAAATGAAAAGAAAAGAAAAGAGGGAAAGAAAATAAGGAAGACAAAAAAAAGAGCAACTTGAGACACACAAGCTCATGCTGCGCCGTCGGTTGGCCCTGACGAGGCTGTACTTATTTAGGGTGCTATGACCAAGCTCTCTCTCTCTCTCTTTCATTTTGCGCCTTCTCGTTCTCCAAGTCAAAGAAGTAAGTCGAAGAGGGGGGAGTAGCAGTATGACGACAGTAATGAACAACAACTCCGTGCGTACTTACATACCATGCGTACGTGCGTGCTGCACACATACACATACACATACACACATACGCGTACATCCCTCCATTCCTCCATCTATACATCCATAAACTCAGTGCATAGCACCCACGCTTGCACCGCAACCGCACGGCAAAACCCAGCACACCGGCTTTGCCCTTATAGTATACTTTGGCCAAGACCAGCACAAGCACCGACCACGCTTCTCTTTTTGTTGGTTCTTGTTCTTTTTTTCTCACAAAAAGCTTCGGTTGTGTTTCAGCTGAACGCATCGGGAGGACGATCGGGCTGTTTGGTGGTTCGTTCGCTGGTGCTATTTCGCATTATTTGCAGCCATTATTGCTCTTCTCCCATTGACCTTATCGTCATCTGGCCCATAAATGCGACTTTTTCGTCGCAGCCCGGTGCGGCTAGTTGTTTTACTGGCATTGGCATTGCTGGGCTTGCCGGATCTTGCGCAAGGAAGGGTCTAGTTTGACTATCCAAGCAAGACCTAGACCTAGGCCCCGCGAATGGAAGGCCTGGACCGTCCTTTTTTTTTGTGTGCGGGTGTGATTTATGTTGTTATACTTAGAACTGACGCGGCTAGGCGAGTCTAGAGACGCACAAGGCATTGAACGTCGTGGCTTTGCTGTTCTTTTTCGCTTGTCAGCGAGAAGTTTCACACACCGGATGTGGCATTTTGTCTTTAATGCTTGTAGCATATAAATGTGTGTATATATATACATGCGTGTGCATGCATGTATGTGTGTATATGTCTACATGTGGTGTGTTGTGTTAGTGTGCTGTGCGTGTGTATGCGCAGCGTTTATGTAGGGCACAACCC
>NETT01000554.1:0-15167 GCA_003449175.1 Ceratocystis smalleyi
CAACAGACATAGTGGTAGAAGGAAGAGAGAGGAGACAGGAAGCAGGAGCAGGAGTAGGAGCAGGAGCAGGAGCAGGAGCAGGAAGAAGGAAGCAGGAAGGAAGAGACGAAAGTAGGGAGAGTACAAAGTGTAGTGTAGCAAGCAGAAGCTGTAGATAACCCAGATGTAGCCTAGTAACGGTAACTGGCAGTGCTCATTGCCCTTTCCTTTTCCCTAGTCGTCTTGTTAGCTCTTCTACGCTGTCTTCTTAGCCCTTCTACGCTGTCTTCTTAGCCCTTCTAGCTGTCTTCTTAGCCCTTCTAGCTGTCTTCTTAGCCCTTCTACGCTGTCTTCTTAGCTCTTCTTCCTCTTCTTCTTTGTGCTTTGTTCTTCTGCTATTGTGCTCCTATCTCCCTGGCTCCTTGTTTGCCGGGCCTGTCTCGTATTAATCAGAATAACAATGACCCTGCCACAGCACAGTGTGACAACATCTCCAAACCTGCACGTCATTAAACCCGACGCGCACATGAACAGGTCCAACCAGACCAGCCCAAACAGAGACAAACAGAGACAACGCCAATCAATCGCCAAGCCATTCAATCTGCCAGCCAATAGCGCCAGCCGCCTGAAAACACTTGCAAACGCAGGAAAATAAGAAAACAAGCCTGATCGACAGGCTGCCTTGTCGCAAGCACCTCCTGGGACAGTGCTGATGTGTGCGCTCACACACTGTGCCGTTGTCCTGCCTCGCTTCTTGTTCTCTTTCTTCTTTCCTTCTTCTCTGTCTCCCTCTTTCTCCCTCTTGCCCTTGACTCGCTTCTTCTCCCAGTCTCTCTCTCCTGTACCCCCTTCTCCCTTGCGTTATCCACCATTCATTCCCTTACCCTTGTCCCTTGTCCCCCCCCCCTCCCCTCCATCTTACTCTCTCATCGCCCTTCTTCTTCTTCTTTGGGACTTGTCCTCACAGCTGAATAAATTTCCCCATCTCTAAACTGTCAGTGCGCTCTCCCCCCCCCTGTCATAAGAAACACAGTCAATAGATAGCCAGCCCGCCCAGATAAACAAGTAGGACTACAAGATATAACTTGGAGAAGCGGTCTAGAACCTGCTGGGTGGATGGTACAGTGCCATACACAGTTCTACACAGGGCCAATGCATCAACGAGATAGACAGCCAGCAACCTTGCCGCTTTGTTGCCTGGCTGTGCCCTCTGTATCCTGTGCTACTGGGCTATCTCTCCCTCCCGTGTCCGTGTTGGTTGGTGTCTGTCTCACCCAAGCCCAAATCTCCGCCCGCTACTTCTTGCCCTCCCCCGCCTCCTCCTGCTCTTCACCTCCATCCTCTACTGGCCCTGTATCTATCGCCTCCAAGACGTTTTCCAACACCCTCCGACACGCTTTCCTGTACCCTAGCCCAAGCCGCTGATTCTGCGTCAAATCCGGCATCTGGTCCTCGTCTACCTCCACCTCAGTCTCGTCTAGTTTCTCTAGCGCCACCATGGCCTGAGCACCAATGACTGCCATAGCTTGCAGCAGCCACGGTCTGACATCATCCGGCACCTGCTTGGTCAGCAACCTTGCCAAGACCTCCTGCTTGATGCTGTCTGTCTCTAGATCTGCCCGCACGCCTAATTTCTCCCTCAGCTTGTCCAGGCTTGCGTGCATCGCCACCAGGTCATATACAATCTCGTCCTGCACACGCTGAAACGACGACAGTACCTCGTGTTTACCGCTACTACTGAGTGCCTCCAGTTTCCCTGCTTTGACCATCTGCCGATGCTCCAGCAACACCGACCGCTGGTCTGTTGCCGGGTGCAGCGACAATATGTAGTCATGGGTCACATCGGCCTTTTGGTTGCGCTTCTTGAGGTGCACATAGTCATTGTGCAGCGTCTCCGACTCGGGAATCATGAAGCCATACGATAGCAACAGCTGCGAGTTGGTGCGCATGCCGTAGTTGTTGAACACCTGCGTGCCCTTAGCATGCACACGATCCACAGTTAGCGTCACGCGACTCGGCCGCCCGTCATGTCCCCCGGCGTCTAACGGTGTCCATGTCACCGGAACCGTCATGTCGTGGTTCCCAATATCGTACAATGGCAAAAGCAGGGAAAACTCGTCCATGCGGCGCCCTCCGAGCGGTGCTGCCAATGCTGCCTGCACACCCTTTGGGATCACCAGTAGCGGCGTGAAGCTGCGCGACGTAAAGATTCCATAAGCCCAGCAATATAACTCGCGCGAAAACTCACGCCAACCACCCTCGGTCCAGCCAGCCAGCAGCTTGCGTGCGGCCGCATACTCCTCTGCCAGTCGGGTGCGGATCTCAGCCACGCTAGCCCCCAGATTCGTGCCATCTAGCAACTCAGTGTCGTCGGAATCCCAGAAGACCGGCAGCTGAAGCTCGCCCGGCTGCGGCAACGCATCAATGTATGCATTCCAGTATGACTGGCTGCCGGCTAGATACTGTTGCATGAGCAGGAAACGAGAGACAACATGCGGTGGTGTGGACGCCAGGAAGTCTGCGGGGAGCGGGATATTCCTGACTATTGCGGGGCGGTTGCCAGCACTAGCCACATCATCCGGGGGACTAGTCGTCCAGGGGTTGATAAAGTCTGCAGGCGCTCCTTGGAGGGTATTCAGGTATGAGAGCGATAGTCGCATGGGACAACTAACAATCGGCTCAGACCTTGGTATCTCTTCGCTAGCCACAAACGAGGCGCCGGAGGTCGGTGACACGGCAATGGCTACTTTGGGATTAAGATAAGCCCCGTTGGCCGTAGCCCATAACTGTAGTGCATCGTATTGGGACATTGCAGTACGTTGGAGCATGAGAGCAGATTAAGAGGTCAGAGTACAGATGCTCGGCCATGCGTGAACGAGCAGGTGGAGGAGGCCGATCTTTTTTAGCCATGTCCGATCCGAGGTTTTCCCGATCGTGCCCCAAGCCTAGGCCTAACCCTAACCCTAGACCGCAGTCATACAGCATGTTCGTGTTAGTGCAGCGTCATGCAGATCCGACACGCACAGCACTACATAAACCCAACACGAGAGTCTCCTTATCTTGTCCTAACCATCAGTCCTAAAGCGCTTATCATGCTTTCCGTCTCACTGTCGCGCATACCCAGCTCTACGTAGCTGCCTGCCTCATGCATGTCATCTGCTACTTAGAAGAGTTACCCAAAGCATTGCCATGGCCATGGCCATGCCTCCGGTGATCCCGCCTCTTGCCCTCCCCCACTATCCTCCTCGCCTTGTCCGCCATTCCACAGCAGCTGCACCCTGCCAAGAGCAACATGGCTGCTTTGGCGACGAGACACTTGCCAGCTGCGTCCGGCGCCACGCCAAGCCCGCACTACCTTTGAGGCCATGACGCCCAATGCTGCAAGACAGCCCAGTACACAGGTCGAGGCATGCATGCTTTCGGTTCTACGAGGGCACGCGGCGTTCGTATTTGGGGCGGGCGTAATCAAATGTTCGTGTGGAGACTGATGTAGCCATGGAGCAGTGATGCCGGATGGCGATGAGTGTGATGCTACTTGTACGGACAATCCACTGCAGTCTTATAGCGCGGCGGTGAGGCTGCGTCTATATATTCCTGGCGAGAGTCGGCTGTGGAGTCGCGCGATGCCCAATCTTGGATACAGATGAAAGAATATCGTAGTATTAAAAAATAAGAAGCCGTACTTCGTCCTCCTTCTTATATGCATGTGGTAAAACTACTCGTGATAGAAAAATACTGAGCTCATGTTGCAAAATCCCTAACGCCAAAAAAAAATTCGATACATGTCACGAGATAAAATACTAGCTGCCACTTCATAGAAGTGTCGTGTCCAGATGGCCCTCCCCTTCTACATTGCTAGCTTGCCGCCATGGAACTTGGGAGTGTAGCCCTCAGATGCTAGGATCTTAGCATCGGAAGTGAGCACTCTCTCAGGGAAGCCCTCAAACGACAGTGCGTAGGTGGCCACCGAGTGAGCCACAAGCTGTGTGTTGAGCACCCAAGCCGTCTCGTTGACATTGCCAACATCATCGCACAGCTGGTGGTAGCAGGGGTCGTACCACTCACCAGCAGAGCCGCCGAACATGGCTACCTCAGCCTCGGTCTTGATGCCCTCAGCGCCCGTCGCAATACCGCCACCAGGAATGGCGTTGCGGATGAAGCCGTCGTAGTCGGACCGGCCATCAAAAGGTATCATGGTGTAGTTGAGGCCGTGCTCCTTGTACCAGTCAATATACAGCTCTTTGAGCTCACCAGAGCCCGCAGGATTGGCGTAGTTGTTGGCATCGTAGACCTGGTAGGCAAAATTGGGTGATGCCAGCATGTCGTAGTCCATGAACACGCGAATCTTGGAATTTTCCTTCTTAGGAAGCGTGGCCACATAGTAATCAGAGCCCAGGAGACCCTCTTCCTCGCCAGCCCACCAGGCAAAGCGAACACAGTTGCGCACAGAGAAGGATGCCAGCTGCTTAGCAATCTCCAGCAGAGATATGCTGCCCGATCCATCGTCGTTGATGCCAGGACCCTCGGCTACACTGTCACTGTGGGCACCCAGCATCACGCAGTTGTCAGGGTCGCCCTCCGTAGTCTGGGCCAGAATATTGGTAGTGTTGATGAGCTTAACCGTCGAGTTGACCATGGCGATGCCAGACACCCACTTGCCACGGCCGAGTTGCTCAAGAATAGGCTGGGCCTCCTCCTGCGACAGGCCTAGCGTCGCAATGTGGTGGGGAGTTGGAACGCCCAAAGTACCATGAAGGTCACCGGGCTCGGTGTTGTAGACGACAGCAGCAATAGCACCGGCACGGCCAGCCAGCTCAGACTTAGTACCAAAGGCACACTCGCCACGCTTGACAAAAGCAATTGAGCCCTTGACTTGCGAAGGGTAATCCTCAGCCTTGCAGCCAGTGCCCGAAGTGGGAACAATTTTTCCCGATACCGCCTTGGCATCCTTGGTCGATGGACTGAGGCTCATGGCCGTACCACTAAGCTTGACGTGATTAACAATCAGGTAGGAAGAGTGTACGTCGCCAGCAAAGGCCTCAAAGTCTTGCGTCCAAACGGAGTAGTAGTCGCCCTGCTTAGCAAGCTCGCTCTTAATGTATTCGAGGGTGGCATTGTGGCCTAGAAAAAAGAAACAAAGACGAGTCAGTCACAATAGACATCGAATAGGGGGTAGGGTCAACACGCAGACTTACCAGGGGAGCCGATGACGCGCGTGGGATGGCCATACTTTGCTTCACTCAGCTTGGCAATGCTGTAGAGGTCGGAAGCCCGCGCCATTAGAGGAGCGCCCTTGATGCTGTCTTGCAGAGCCTTGGAAGTCAGGGTAGATCTACTGCCGGCCATAAGAGACCCCGGGGCCGAGGCAGCAGAGCCCGTGGTAGCTTTCAGAGGCACCTGCGAGCCAACAGCCACAGCACTGGCACTTCCCACCATAGCCATGGCGGCGGTAGCAGCGTATAGCTTCATTGTAAGGGGAGTGAGTCGGAGAGAGAAGGCCGGGGTGGCAGTAAAGGGTAGAGAGCTTGGATCACTCGCAGGGCACAAGCGAAACAAACCAGAGGCAGCCGGAATTGGGTTGGGAAAATATCGTCGGGGCTGACGAGAAAAAGGACAAAAAACGCCAATAATTATACCGCAAAGGAGAGAAAATGGGAAAGAAGGAGAAATAAAAGGTCGCGGGGACGGCGCCACGACTGGCGGGAAGAAGGGGGAGGCCGCGATTTTATACTCCCGCCTGGCTTTTAGGGTCAAGGTTCCCACGACAACAAAACAAGCTCTTGCCCTTTTGGGACGACGGGCTAGCAAGCTGACGGCAGGCACGCGCAGCCTCACATGCATGGACCGTGCGCCTTCTTCTTTGCTACTAGCATTATGACGAATAGGAGAGCACGTGACGCGGGAATTCAGGGCAAAGGCTAGGCTAGGTAGCTTGATACACAGAGCCAGATTGTGAGACTTTTAGGGACTATAATGACGTGAAAAGGGGCTTTCCACTGAAGAAACTTAGTGCAGAGAGTATCACGATGCTGTTTGTGCCTACCATCCTGATTTACATGCCTCGATCAAAGCTACCAACTTCAATATTGGCTCAGGCCCTCCCCAGCCAATCAATGATGTCACTGCACCATCTAAGCCCACTTATAGCCCGCAGTGCACTAATATCAAAACTCCGCCCAGATTTGCGACATTTTTTCCCCCGTTCCTTAGACTTATACTCTGTGCCGAACGGGCTGCATCGCCATCTTGAGCTCATTGCTCATTAGCTGCGGCGGCGTGTTTAATTTGCCAATGGCGACAGGAATATCCTGTCAGCCACATTGTACAGCTTGTACTGTACAACACCACAACTACCCCTAGGCTAAATCAAATAACCCTAACTTGGCCCGATAAGATAAGATGCAGCCACTAAAACTTTCTTTACCGCCTGCCCCATCCAGTCGTCGAGGGGCAAGATTCTGCCACTAACCGTCGGTTCCCCGACCCCACATGACGATGCCTAGATTTTCTAGGCCTTAGTTTTAGACTTTTCATCTCTTGTCGACCCATTTACTGTGCCTTTGCGCTTCTCATTTCCTTCCCTCTTGACATGTCGACCTCTCCCATTGTTGGTGTTGCTGGCGGCGGCCAGCTTGGCCAAATGCTGACCCAAGCCGCCTTCCCTTTAAACATCCCCATAGTGACCCTTGACAGTAAAGATGCCCCAGCTAAGAAGATCAACCACCACGATCACCATGTAACGGGCTCCTTTAAAGACGCCGACAAGCTTCGTGAGCTGGCCCGCCGCTGTGATTTCCTCACTGTCGAAATTGAGCATATCGATGCTGCTGTGCTACAGGAGATCGCTGACAACGGCGTTACGCTGGCTGATGGCTCTGTCAAGTCTGTCGAGGTGCATCCAGCTCCACGCACTCTGGCACTTATCAAGGATAAGTTTCACCAAAAGGAGTACTTTGCTACCAAGGGCATTTCCGTGGCCGAGCAGCTTCCAATTTCCGGCGGCACTGGCTTCGCCATGTCGCTCGCTGATGCCGCCAAGAAACTGGGCTTGCCGCTGATGCTCAAGTCCCGCAACGACAGCTATGATGGCCGAGGCAACCTAAAACTAGATACTTTGGATCCCGAGCTGGTTTCCCGTGAATTGGGCACCGAAAATCTTTACGCCGAGAAGATGGTTCCGTTTGTCAAAGAACTATCCGTCATGGTTGTGAGATCCGACGTTGAGCAGCAAACTGGCGGTCCTCGCGTTCCCAAGACCTTCCCTTACCCTGCTGTTGAAACTGTGCACCAGGACAGCATTTGTGCCACAACCTTTTATCCTCCCCGCGGTGTCAGCAAGGAAATTAACGAAAAGGCCCAGGCTTTGGCTTCCAAGGTTGCCGACCAGCTCTGGGGCCGTGGTGTGTTTGCTGTTGAAATGTTCCTCACATCAGAAGGTAAGATCAAAGCCGTGGAAGCCAAAGCGCATTTGTACCAGTAACTAACTCCTCCGGCCACAGGCAACCTCCTCGTCAACGAAGTCGCTCCCCGTCCCCATAACTCCGGCCACTATACCATCGAGGCCATTCCGCAAATGTCACAGTACAAGGCCCAGCTGTACGCCATCCGCGGCTTGATTCCTGCCTCGCAAAAGCTGACTCCCCGTTGTGCTTCCTCCATCATGATCAATGTTCTTGGCGGCGCCGGTCCTGCTTCCCACGTACCACTTGTCTCCCTGGCCGAAACACTATACAATGATGACATGGATATCTATATTCACATGTACGGCAAGGATGCCAAACCCAGCCGAAAGATTGGCCACATTACGTTGTGTAGCAACAAGCCAATTGCTGAGCTCGAAGCCCTTGCGCAGCCGCTCATTGAGTTGGCGTCTAAAATCCATGCCGAACGCGTCGAGGCCGGTAGCAAAGCCCTTCGTAACGCAGCCGCCCCTGTCGTTGCTCCCACGGCTGCCCAGAAACAGACCACTGCCCAAGTCCTCGTTATCATGGGCTCAGACTCAGATATGCCCGTACTGCGCGCCGGCCTCGAAATCCTAGAAGAGTTCAAAGTGCCGATCCGTGTGGACATCACTTCAGCCCATCGCACGCCAGGGTACATGGCCGAGGTGGTGGAAGCAGCAGCCTCGGAGGGAATCAAAGTTATTATCGGTGCCGCAGGAGGTGCCGCACATCTACCCGGCATGGCAGCATCGCATACGCCATTGCCTGTAATTGGTGTTCCGGTCAAGGCGACGCACTTGGACGGTGTGGATAGCCTTCACAGCATTGTGCAGATGCCGGTAAGTGCTACCTTTTCCCATGCTTTTCCCTTTTTTTTTCTTTCATGTTCCTCTTTCGTGATGATATTTTCTAGTTGCCTCCTAGTATTAACTCCCCATTTCCTCCACCCCCCTTTTTCTTTTTACAGCGTGGCATTCCCGTAGCCACTGTCGGTATCAACAACTCAACCAATGCAGCCCTCCTAGCCATCCGCATTCTTGGTGCCGAGTTCCCGGAGTACCACGTCAAGATGGAGGAGTATATGACGGGCATGAAAGATAGCGTCAAGGCTAAGAGCTCCAAGGTGCTGGACATCGGATGGAGAGCATACTTGGACGGTATGGCTAAAAAATAGGTGGAATGGAGGCAATCTAGGGCTTGGTGTTTACTTTTTTACATGATGTTCATATCTGGCCTGCTTGGGGCGAACCCAGATATACACGCTGCCTTCACCAGACACACATTCTACGCAATGTCGTTACTCTCAAAGATTAAGGCAGAGAGAGAGAGAGAGAGAGAAAGAGCGAGAGAGGGACTCCTGAGTCGCGGTAATAGGAACAAAAAAATGACGATCTATTAGTGCCGTGGGGGTATCTAACACGTGACTTCGCAGGGTCACTCTTCGTTCTAAGATCAAACTCTAGATTGCCATGACGACAGTCCTTTCTTCACTATTAAGCCCTGGACATCTATCCTACAAGGTCCGTTGCCTCATATATTTAGATGATCTCGCGGCTTACTGGCTGGCCGGCCATCAAAATCGAAATCGAGGGCATCAACCATGCTCATGCTCTTTACTGAGCTTTTCTCAATCACGACCGTCTGCTGCACCGTGATGCCATTCTTCGGCAGGCCAATAGCGCGCTCCTCGTCAAAAGCAATGCCCATATTGTCGCCCTTCATGCTGCGATGCTTCCTTTTTTGCATGTCTTGCAGCGCCATCTCGTCGGTGATGTCACTAATGGAGTGTAGCGAGTGGCGGCGTTTGTGGTGGTAGACGGATGTCGTAACAGTACCAAAGCGGCTGCCATGCATACCTGCATTAGTCTTTCCGGCCAAACTGCTGGCACCAGGCATACCTGCAGGTCCAGTGTCGTGCTTGGTGCCCGAGTCGCCATTGCCGCCACGGCCTGAGTGCGAGGGGCCGAAGCGATTAAGCACAGGGAACCACTCGCGCAAAACCGGCCATACCATAGGCATGTTAGCGACGTAGAGCGCAACACTTGCTTCACGGATGTACCAGAGCATGTAGTTGTGCGAGTATACATTGCTCAGGTTGTGGATCTTGCACATTATGGCGGCCAAGATAACGAAAATACCCATGGTCAGCACCAGACCCAAGACTAGCTTCTTGCGCCATGGCACCTGCAGGTTGACGACAATGGAGATAGGGATACTAAGCATCATCATATCAGAGGATATGTTGAAAACACCCTGCACCACGCCGTAATACTCAAGCGTAGCGCATTGCTCATTCTCAGGCGGGATGGCCCAATACTGGTTGAAGGGCATACACATGGTAAAGTAAGAAATCTCTGTGGCTAGCCAGCCAATGAGTGCATATATTGATAAAGCACGAACGGCCTTTTGCGTGCGTAGGCCGACGGTCAGTCGTGTGTACATGACGAGCAAACAGGCCTTCAGCACGTAGATGGTGTTAAGCATGGCCTGCTCCGAAACGACGACGATCTTGGAGTTGAGGACTCGCTTCTCGATCTGCTCCTGTGTGAAACTAGCCAGCTGCTGTGGCGGGAAGAGATTGGCGCCGCCATTGCTGGCAATGATGTTGAGAGAAACGACGAGAAGAATGTAGAACAGCTAGGTGTTTTGTTAGTACGACAAACGAAGCTGGCAGCACAGTAAGACCTGGTCTCAGGCCAAGGCTAGACACTGGCAAGCAACACGGGAACTTACAAATGCCAGGATAATCAAATATTCATCAAGCAGCCAGTTCTTCGGGCCGCCGGCGCGAACTGCAGTAGCATAGCTACACTATATGTCAGCAACCCCAGTCCTCGTTGTCCAGGTTTTGAGTGCCACTCACAGCCGCAGAATCGTCAACAGCAAAGCAATTGAAAACAACGTCCAGCCCTCGACTTTTAGTTTTGCATTAAAGGAGCTGTCGATGCCGGCGGCAACATCGGCCTCTCGGCGCATTAATGAAGAAACCAGCGCCATATTGTAGGGAATGGGGTATTAGGTCATGTCACAGGGCAGGGCAGGGCAGGGCGGGCAGGGCAGGCCAAGGAGCAACAAAGAAACGAAATAACAAGAGCAAAAACCAAGAAGAAAAATAAAAGAGAACCCACAGGCTGTGCTATATTAATAAGAGAATGAATGGTAGAGCAGCAGAAGAGGAACAACAGCCGAGTTAATAAAAAGGACCGGAATCTAATGCTACGCAGACCACCAGCAACACAAAGGAAACAAGCCGGCAGATAACACTCGGGCTTTTTTCTTCCCCAGAAGCTTCAGCTCCAAGCGTCATAAAAGGAATGTCGAAAAGACACTTGGGAGAACGGGCGTCTTGCTGTATGAGTGCAAGTATGGACGGGGCAAGCCAGAGGCGGGAAGGAGAGGGACGAGGAATACGGCAGGAAAGAAGACAAGAACGAAGAGTAGAAAAGTAGAAAATCATGGCAAACAGCGAGAAGAGCAAGAGCAAGAGCAGAAACACAGCATGGCAGCATCAGCGTCAGCGTCAGCATCAGCATTAGCAATGGTAGAGAAGCACGGGGGCCAGTGGCTTTGTATGATGGCCCGAGGATTTTGCCTACTCTGCGGCTCACCGGCCAGCATTGGACCTGAGAACATGAAGGGATATAATATAAACCAGACAGGATAGCAAGGAAAAAGAGGGACAGGCTTTGACGCGTAGGATCATTGGGAAGGGAAAAAAGAAAACAAAGGCAAAAAAATGCATAGAAGCTTGGATCACAGTGTGTACGATGACGATGGCGAGAGGGGACTTTTTTATATTTTATTTTTGCATCCTTTCCAGGCAATCCTAGCTCGAGAGCTGCTTGCTAAGGCCCGGGAGAGAAGCAAATGTCAGGCCCGGCCTTGCTGTTTGTTGGCAGATTTGGGAGCGAAGGCAAGCGGTGGCGGAACGAACTTGAGCGTTTAACTTGCCGTGGCTTGCAACTTACACGATGCTGTTCTTCGATGTGATCCACATAAACTAGCAGCGAGCAACTACCCTTCCTTCTTGGTCCCTCTCTTTTTGTGGCCTCTTTCCTTCCATTTCCACCAACAACTCTCTTTCTTCCTTCCCTCTACAGCCCTTCCTGCCGTCTTTACTAGCTTCCAGAAACATTAGAAGCCCGGTCCCTTCCCAAAAACCCAGAACTCGGCAATGCCGTATTTATGCGAGTCAGAAATTCGCGTACCTAGTTGTTTTTTTGTTTTTTTTTGGAACGAGGACGAAGAGGGGAAAAGACAGGGGACAGGAGGCAAGTAAAAAGCCTGGCAAGTACGGGCTGCTTGCTGTGTGTAAAGCACAAAGCGCCAGTTTTAATGCCAGAAGCGGACACGGACGCAGGGCACAGACGAGGAGGAGGGGAGATATCGTAAGTATGTACATTTAGACAGCCGCAGAAGATACATTTGACAATTGGAGAAGCCAAGTACATTGTACCTTTGACCGGCAGCAACTTGTACCCATATTTCATGGACTTGTATACATTTACCCTCAAGTCACTCGTCCTTGTACTAGCACTTGTACTACCTTCTGCCTCTCTATGCTTTGTCCCCTGTCTATATAATCCCGACGTCTGCACAGCATTTTCGCTAATCAAGGTTCAATCCCTCAGACGAAATTAACTCTTATCTTTCTTCGTCCGTACGCGCATACAGTAATTGTTATTCGTTATCCTCCTCTTGCGCAGCCAAGTTTGTCCCTCTCCTCCCCCTTCGTCGAACCTTCTCTTCCGAAACTTAGCCTATAGCTACTGCATTGAATATGCCATCTCGAATTTCACGACGAGTGGGTTAAAGAGAAAACAGGAGAAGGGAAATCGTGGAATACGACATCAGATGACTTTGCGCATTCAAAGCCAAATTCGGAATCCCAAATTCATGCTTCCCTAGGGTTGAAACACGGCCTGCTAGGGTTATGCATCCAGAGCCTCAACCTGCGAGAGGACTCAGGTCGAGGCTGAAGACAAGAGAAGCGTAGATTCTCCCTAGCAATCCTGTAGCTTGCCCTACAGTCGTCATAGAATGAAACGAAAAGAAAGGGAGGTCCTGGGACATACACGGAGAGGAAGTGGGGCTAGACCCGGGAAGCGCATGCGCGCTGCATGAACTTGTAAAATAGTGCTGAGCCCTTTAGCTAGCGATCGTGAGAGATGCCGTGAAAACAGAGCGAATCGTAGGCAAGGTACAGGTTGTCGCCAAAGGCGGGGACGTGTAGCCTTGAAGCTTCACAGCTTATTGCCAAAGCCAATGGTCAAGTAGAAGCACTTTTCCACCTTGCATCGTGTTTTGCTATTCCGTCTACCTGTTGTTATTTATAGCGTGTTTCCGACCGGAGCAGCTGGCTGATGCCATCTTCCAGTCCAGCTCTTGCAAGGTCGGCGGTTGTGCTTATATTGCAAGCGTCCTGGGGCGTGCCTGCGAGGTTTCCAGAGTTGGTTGCTTTGGGTTTTTGGTGCAGACTAGACCAAAATGCCACCAGCGTTCAGCTCTGGTGGAGCAGCACAGCGGTTTGGCCCCTTATCCCCCCGTATACACAAACACCTTTCAGCGCCATAGACGCCTAGAAAACTTGAAAAAACGAGAAGCGCTGGGGCACGCGTACCCCAAGATCCACCCAACCCGACAGGCCGAAAACCTGGGCACAGAAGGCAGCTGCTGGGGTCAGACCAGCCACAATCTCGCTCCCCGAAAAGCCCCCCGCGGTCGAAAAGAAGCTGGCGAAGCCCCAAGCATCGCCTAAGAAAGCTGAAGGAAAAAGATATCTGGCGCCACTCCTTGACGACTCAAAGTGGAAGAACGTCAACACAGCGATCGCCGGGCAAAAGCTCAACCAGGAGCTGTTCAAGGGACAAGAGGCGGTGACCAAGGTTACCATGACCAGAACCGGCCTCGCCATCACCACGAAGGACGCAACCCTTGACAGAGAAACCAAGGAAAGGATGAGTAACTTCCTGCACGCGGTAGAAGTGGAAAAGGGGGCGATCTGGGAGAAATTCGTGATCCCAAACATCCCCACCACCATCAACACGGCGGAAAACGACCAGCTGGTTCGCAGACGCACCACTCTGGAGAATGCCAGGAGCGAAGTTCAGTCAGCGTTTGGCGGAACGGCCAAGAACATCGCCTGGAGGGAATATGAGAGGGACCCGTCAATGCAGGGCCTCCGAGTGGCAGTCCACAACCCGGAAAGAGTGCCCCGCTCAATAGACATATTGGGACTAACCCGGGCAGTCCGAAGATCAACGGGCAAACCTCTGCCCCCTCCACAATGCGACCACTACGGCCGGGCGCACCAAACCAGAAACTGCAACCTCCCTCTGAAGTGCAGAACGCATGGAAAACCCCACCGCACGAGCGAACATCAGGAGAACCCCACCGCTCAGGCAATCCCGGAAAACACCAGCAGGGCCCAGAGCGGGCGCTTCATCGCAAGCCCAGCGCGCAGAAGAGCATCCTGGAGACAGCCTTCCACAGAGGAACAGACATAGTCCTCATCCAAGAACCCCCGTGCATTCAAGACCGCACAACACTGCACCCCCAATTCATCTTAGTGGAACCAATAGTACTCACAGTTCCAGATCTTCTCCTCCGGGAGTATACCCCCACACCCCAACCTCAGCGCCGTGTCAGCACGGCGAGGAGACGACTCTTACTTGGTGGTTGGGGTATACAACGCCGAAGCGAATAGTGTAAGAACCAACGAAGCTGCTAACGTACTTACAGGAATAGACACTAGACTCGACAGTATTATAATAATGGGAGACTTTAATCTACATCACCGGGCGTGGGACGAAACGATTGCCCGAAACGACAAAAAGGCTGAAGAACTGATAGAATGGTCAGAACAAAAGAGACTCATCTGCGCCAACGAAAACAGCGTCTCCACCCACGACTGGGGAGGAGTCCTGGACCTAACCCTGGTGTCGGCAAACACCTGGAACAAGGTGAAAAGCTATGAGGTGGCCGGGGATCTGGAATGCGGAAGCGGCCACTCCTCACAGGAAATCACAATTTCTACGGCACAAACCGCAGCAACAACCAATTCCAGGAGACGCCTCAAAGACACGGACAAGGAAAGGTTCTGGGAAAGTTGTAAGTCGAAGGCGGACACGCTGGTTGACTCGCTCCCATCGAACTGGCAAGACCGAGACGGCTCACTGGAAGCAGCAGCAGAAGGGACAATCCGCGTCATCCAGGAGGCCTTTGAAGCGTCAAGACGCTCGCGGAAGGTCACAGGTTCAGGATACAAATGGTGGGATGGCACCTGCCGCGATGCGAAACGCAATGCAACCGGGACCAGGAAGATCCTGAACTATCTCCGCACGATGGTGAAAGCTTCGCTGCCTCCTCAATCAGAGATAGGTGATTCTACTGTCCCCTGCAAGCATTGAACTGCCAAACCACACCCCTTCTCCTGCGGCCCCTTCCGTCCGACATCATTCGGACTGGGCCCTCCTTATCTGCCGTCTCTCCTCCGGCCGCGTACTAAGGGTCTCTTAGGGTTGCTGAGTGGGGGATAAATATAAGAGCAGTAACGACAAAAAAAAAAAAAAAGCTCTTCGCTCAACTCTCCCTCCTACAACCCTCGGGGGGGTACCTTTGAGGTCTGGTACCTTTTCTTTTCAGGTTGATGGCGGCCAACGTTTATGCCCCTAATAATCGTTTTCATTCTTTTTTCTTTTCTTAGACTATGTCTATTAATCGAATAACGAGCTGTGATGCCTTGAG
>NETT01000555.1:558-15115 GCA_003449175.1 Ceratocystis smalleyi
TCGTCTTGCTGTGGAAGACCAGTAGGTGGACGTTAAACAATACAAACAAACAAACAAAACCTGTCCCTCTTGCACGATCGGTGATGGCAAGCACTTGCAACAAATATCAATCACAATCACCCCTAATTAGATTAAGATGGCACGCTTGTAACATTACATAAACATTTGAAACTAAGCCCATATCCGCTGGCATACATAATTCGCCTAGACTCCATGTAACCTGGGTATCCATCCTCTCCGCCATCCCAACTGTCCATAAAGAAACATTGCCAATCAAAGACGCCATCATGCACATCTCTCCATCTTAAACTGTCGGATTCTTCTGATCCTGAGCAGCCTATCTCTAAGTCTAAGCGTTAGACTGTGCCTGTGCCTGTGGCTGCGCCTGTGCACGTTGCTGCTGATTCGGTGATCGCCTCATCTCAAGCATGCGGCTCAGATGCCCCAAGTCGTTTCTTGTCCGCGCATCAGCCGTGAATACTTCGCGGACAACTTCCCACTCCCGGCGGGACATTTGCCACGCTTGGGGCAGCAAAAACTTCATCGTAGGCGCGTCTAGATATGAGCCTACTATCTCATGAGCCAGGCGCTCGCCCTCAATTTGCTTTAGCTTGCGGTCACTCTCGCTCAGAGATGCATGGGAATGATGAACATGGGCGTGAGCTTGGGGATATGTTTGCGGAGTGCTTGTCCTTGACGGTGATTGCCCCTGGATTACAGGAAGCGTTTGTTGAGCGCCCGCCGCCTCGGGAGCTTCAGGCCCGCCGTTACTAGTAGACGCCAAAAATCGGGCCCCGGGCGTAGGCGATTCTTGGGGACCACAGGCGGCAAGACCATTTGCTAGGGCGCTTTGCTGTTGTTGAGATTGTGTTATGCGCTGAAGACGGGACTCATCGCGGTATACAAAGACAACCAACAGAATAGGCTCAGTGCGCTCTGGAGGAAGAAGGTTATCCGAAAAGTTGAGCATGAACTCGGGCAAGTTTTTGCTTCCAGAAGCAACAGGAACCAAGTACGTGTCTCGGATGTTGCTGACACCTTTATCGCTTATAACACCATAACGGCCCTTGCTAACGAAATAGTGAATGGCAGCCTGGAACTGTTCCTGAAACCGCTCGGCAGTTGGTGTAACAGCAGTCACCACAATGTCCGTATAGTCGTTGTAGCGCAAACCACACAGATATTCGACCGCTTTTTGCTGGTCAATTCGACCAGCCACCTCCAGGCGCTTAGGGAAAAGTGATTCCCACGCAAGACCCTTGGTTTGGTGTAGGTTGCAGCCCCCGGCGTAGGTTGCACGGACCTGAATATTCGCTAAAGTGCTCATGGCAAGATTTCCCTTCCAGATAGTATTGGAGTCTGGGGGATAATCATCTGGCTGCGGAGACGGTGACCTTTCTGCCAATAACCGATCCACGTCATGGTCTACTCCCGGGCCCGATGGAAGAGGCTGATTATTTGAGAATCGCCGTTGCTGGCTGGCTGATGGCGATTTCATTTTAGCATACACCTTGTTCATATCAAAACTGGGGCGGATGGGCGATTGGCTGGTTTGTTCCTTTTTAATAGCAACCCCGCCGTCCTGCTTCGCGGGTTTCGAAATTCCGCCAGTGGATGGAGGCGCCTCTTCCGTATCCAAGTAGGTATCTTCTTCAACCAATTCTTCGCCTCTGTGCGTTTTCCGAACCCTCCTGGTCGGTTCGTCAACGAGAATGGCTTGTTTGTCGGCCCGGGCTTTCATTTGAGCGTTCTCTCGTTGGAGCTCTCGAGAAGCCAGCTCTTCTGTCGTCATGAGCGCAAGCATATCAGGGAATAAATGGCCCCGGAAGATGCGCAGTATCAACTCCTCGTTCGACTTGAGATTGAAGGCCAAGGTCCGGCATTGTTGTGCATACTCCTTCTGGCTAGCATGAGTATCAAATACAGCTCGTTCAATTTCAAGCCCCAGCCGCTCTGATGTAGAGTCAACAGTGGCGCCGGGCGTAAGTTCAATCACGCCCCGCTTCATGACGGAGTTTAAAATATGAGACAAGGCCTTCATGAGTACCTTGACGGTCCCTTGGCGAGTATCGGGAAGCTCACCAGCGCTGGCAGCTAGATCTGGAGGTGGCGTGTATTTCGATTTTATCGAGGTTGCGTCGCTCTGTGAGACCTTCCGGAGCTTGTGGGCAGGGCCATTCTGCACAGCAGGACAATAATAAACAGATTAGTAAGCGCCGTAAAGTAGCAAGGATAAAGTGCACTTTTCATACCTTTTCAACTAACGGGGACTCTGCTCGAGTCTTGCGCTTGCCTGTGGCGGCCACTTTAGTAGTAGTGGCTTCGGGCTTTGCTGGTTCGTGCCGCATCTCGGGCGATTTGGAACGGCTGCTAACTTCGTCTTTGTTATCAGCGCCCTTCTTTGCACGACCGCGTTTTGTCTTGCGCTTTCGCTTTTCGGACTCTTCATCTTCGTAGATCCGACGCCGGGTTTCCCAGGGCAAGTCACCCGCTTCCATGCCCTCAAGAAGCTCGGTGTGATCTTGGGGTTCACATTGTTCGCAGTAGTAGTTTTTGGGCAAATCCTCAGTGAAGACGCTCATTCCCATGCAGACATTGTGCTGCCATACGCCACATTTGTCGCATGCTATCCAGGGTTCAGACTCATCGGAAGACTGCTCGGTTGCTCCGCAAACACAGCGAATGACTTCTTCGGGTTCTTCAGACTCTTTCTTTTTGGCGTTGCGCTTCGCCTGGCGCTTTTTCGGCTCGGGTGTCTGGTCGAGTTGGTCTAATGCCTTATGTTGGCCTTTGGTGGCCCTTACGGAGCGACGAGGTTCAGCTTCTAGCAGAGGGTTGTTAGGCGACGATGGTAGCAAAGGGAGCGACACAGAGTTGAAGGGGGGAGGGCACGGGAAGAATCGCATAGTGGCAAGGGACTTACCAGACATGGCAGCGATAGTCTACGCAGCGCAGAGGGTCGAGTGCTCAGCACGAACAGAGCTATGAATATGTATAGGGTCGAACTTGAGCAAGCTGTTGGCGCTTTTGGCGAAGATGCGGGCCAGAACAGTAGCAACGCAAGAGAGTTCAAAGGCGGCACGAATCAGATTGTATGTTGCGTACGTGTGTGTGTGTGTGTGTGTGTGTGTGTGTGTGTGCGTGCGTGCGTGCGTGCGTATGAGCGTATGAGCGTATGAGCGCACGCGGTTGTACCAGATTTGTAATGAGCCGTCCGGCTGTGTTGTAGAGCGCAAATTACGACAAAGGGCTTGATTTATGGTTTGAAAATTTGAGGCGGTGGCCCTATGCGCCCATGAAGATGTTCTACCTAGCGCGATATGTGATGGGATAAGACAGGGCAGGAAGAGTGCATGCATGGGCAAACTGGGAAGAAAAAAAGGAATTTTGGAAGCGGTTCTATTGGTACAAGTAAGACAGTGCTCTGTCGCGTGGAGAATAGAGCATCTCCAGAGCTAAGCCAGGCCTAGTCAGTTAGCGCGTCACAAGATTAGCTGAGGAAAAAAACAAAGCTCAGCCCCAAAACCAATTGTGTCGATGACTAAAGCGCGGAAGATAAGCCGTAGAGGATGAATTCAACTGCCATGTGATGATGCAGTGGTGCAGAGTGCGGGAGGATAGCAATGTGGCAATGCGGCAATACAGTGCAGCAGTACAATGCAGCAATACAGCAATGCAGCAATGCAGAAACGCAGCAATATAGCAATACAGGCAGCCTATTATGGGTGTCAAGAAATGTTTTGCTGTCTTCGTGGTGACAACATGATCCATCTCCCATGGACAAGGCTCGGTGGATATATCACGTGACAAGGCTTATCGGGCCAACCATCGCCCGCTGGCGGGGCTGTATACTCGGCTGATCCTCGGTTGATGTAGCTCAGTTGTCGCTGGCCGCCTTGACGCGGCTAATGCTTGCCTGGAGCTTAGCTTCCTCATCCCAAGGCTGGCATTTGGTGTTGAAGGCTAGAAGCTTGCCTGTATCTGTAATACGTCCTTCCTGCACCGAACCTCTTGTGCTTGAACTTTGACGCTATCCAACAACCCCTTGTCTCTGTCTCTGTCTACCGTCGGCCATACTTCTCCAGCCAATCGCTCCCCCGCACTGCGCTCTGTTTTCAGCGTTAACTGCTCGCCCATACCATTAATTCACACAGCTTCCACAGCACTCTCCGCGCATACCCATCACTCCGTTGTTAAAGCATCACAGTGGCTCACGATGGCCAGACGCTACGATTCCCGGGTATGTTCCTGTATATCTGTACACCGCATGCTACACACCAAATGCTCAATTCCTCGCCCCTCCACCCCGGATTTCTGACTCTTTTGCTCCCCAGACCACCATCTTCTCTCCCGAGGGCAGGCTATACCAGGTCGAATATGCCCTCGAGGCCATCTCCCATGCCGGCACTGCTATTGGCATCCTAGCCAAGGACGGCATTGTTCTCGCTGCTGAGCGAAAAGTGACATCAAAGCTTCTGGAGCAAGACACTTCTGCCGAGAAGCTATACATCCTTAATGAGTATGTCCATCTCCCTCTCCCACTCTCCCCTATCCCTCGTTCACCCCTGGCTAGGAAGGCCAGGGCCGAGCACTAGTCACTAACTACTCGCCTTCTCATAGCAACATGATCTGCGCCGTTGCCGGAATGACGGCCGATGCCAACATTCTCATCACCTATGCTCGTCAGATTGCCCAACGATATCTCCTCACCTACAACGAAGACATTCCCTGCGAGCAACTCGTCCGCCGCCTTTGCGACGTCAAGCAGGGATACACACAACACGGTGGTCTCCGACCCTTCGGTGTTTCCTTCATCTACGCCGGCTGGGACCCCAAGAGACAGTTCCAGCTGTACCACAGCAACCCCTCCGGAAACTACGGTGGTTGGAAGGCCACTAGCGCCGGTGCAAACCATGCCAGCGCCCAGAGTTTGTTGAAACAAGACTACAAGGAGGACTGCACGCTAAAAGAGGCATGTGCCATGGCCGTCAAGGTCCTCAGCAAGACTATGGATTCCACGAAGCTGAGCAGCGAGAAGAGTAAGTTTCCTTGACATCCCACCACAACCGCCTCCCCCGCTCCGTTCTTATTTTACCAAGAAGAAGATACTGACTTCTCGCCATTCTATAGTTGAATTTGCAACAGTTGGACAGACCGAGGATGGCAAGATATACCACAAGCTTTGGAGTGCAGAGGAGATCACGGCATTGCTCAAGGAGCATGGCCTGGCCAAGGAGGAAGCATCAGAAGAGAACTAGAATAACGTACAGTCAACAGCTAGCAACAGCGGGTCCCAAGACTTGAGGAAACGGCATGATGTATATCCCGAGTCACCTTTGTACGGTAACGATGGTCACGAACATGAATAATATGTGTTCTACATGAGAACGGTACCAACTGAGGCTTGAATTATGCTATCGCCGATATTATTGCACTGCGGCTGGCCAAACATACCTGGCCGTTGAGAGCTTGTTATGCATGTCAGAGTCTCCATGCAACCCCGCTTTAGTTTCTAGTCAGGCCTGGCCGGTCATGACAATCAATTATCCTGCACAAAATTGTGCCAGTCTGCTCCCTGTGGGTAGTGGCCCCCGCTTCAACTTTAACCCACGTGTGCCTGGCCAAGAGAAAGAGACAAGGACTCCTCATCTCCGACCTGCGTAAAGTCCCCAGACGATGAGCCTACACTGGGTTGAGGGTAAGGCTCATCACTATCAATGCGTGAGAGTTGAGGGAAATGCCGGCGGTAGCTCCAATAAGCCACCAAGAAGCCCAAAACGGACCCGACTGTAACGTCATACACATCATGACGGTAATCTTCACACCGGCTGATAGCGATGAGAAGAGCCCCCATGACTGGAACGAAGCAGACTATGGCCTTGCCGAGATTTCGCCTGCTGTGTATGTTGAAGATATGAAGCTGGCCAGCCAACCATAAGGATAAGAATCCAAGACCAGAAAACGCAAAGGAAGAGTGACCACTGGGAAAAGACCGCCAGCCATCCATCAAATCATGGCCAGGAGCCGCCGTACACACTTCGATGCCTACCAAAGTATCGTGCGGGGTCCCTTTGGCTGGCTTGCACCGGGCGAGCAAGTCTGGGCGCGGACGACCCACGGCGTTCTTAATGATGTCGGTGATCACAACACTCACAAGGATTGAAATGACGAAGCCGAGATATGTAGCCTCATGTTTGTGTGGCTGAGAACGCGCAGCCAAGTTGAAAGCAACAAGAACTGCAATAGGTATATAAAGCGCCCACACAAAGTTCATGACTTGGAAAAGAGACGCAGTTAGCTCCAGGGCAGCACGGAAAAACGGAGGCTTGTCCATTTTCATTCCGGGTTTTTTCTTTACGTACAGACAGAGACATGTTCAATCTCAGCGTGTGGAAATGAAATAGCCAAGTCGTTGATGTAAAACATGCGGTGGAACGGCTGCAGAGGCAAAATAACCTAGGTTCGCCACCGAGCAGGTTAGCCACTACTTCTTGACTCAGCGCCGTTTTAGTTTATTCATTAGCCAACACACCGTAAAATACAAAATGACGAGAACACCTATACCGATGTATTCAGCGGCATGACTTCTCTGAAAGAGATATTAGCTGCCATTATCCACAAGCAGCAGTACAAGAGTGAAAGCGCCAACCTTCAGAACAAAATCGGCTACAGATACGAAACCGCTATGCCGGTTGGCGGACGCCATAGAGAACGCTCGGGCGCGATGAATGGAGGCGAAAGTGAGGGTTGGAAGCGTCAAACACGGTAATAACAGGCTAGAAACGGGTTGGTATGAGCCCACATAGCATCTGGCCAAGATAAAGTAGCTGTATGAGGCACTCCAAGAACAGGAGCAAGGCGGAGCTATAATCAAACCACGGTTGCCAGCCTTCACGATCATCACCACAAGGTCTAAGGGTTTAGGATTTAAGGAGACAGACAGTGCGCCTTCAGACCACACACGGCCTCATGCACTGTCACGCTTACATAATCATATAATCTTGGGAAGTTGGTTAAACTTCAAACTCAGAACTTGGAACTGGGACCTGTGAAAAATATCAGCAGCGGACAAGTGACAGTGAACGTGCAGCGCCAAGTCAATACTGCATCGCTATCCCTTTTTATACTACAATCACACACTTCCAGCCTCCTGGCCCCGATAAAACATGCTCAAATCAACTTACAAGCCTTCAGTCGCGGGTGCAGCAGCCTCCGCGCCTTTGCTACCAGGCTGGACGGAACACAAAGCGCCTTCCGGCCAAATTTATTATTACCATGCCGAAACAAAGCAGTCTACTTACAAAAGGCCTTCGATCGAACCGATGCTGGAGCACCAACCCGGCCTGCCTGTTTTGCCGTCTCTGCCGACACCTGCCGCTGCAAATGCCTTCATGGCGCAAGTGAACCCGCAACACTTCCAGAAACCGAAACGCGAAGCGCCAAAAAACGATCGCCCGAAGCCTCAGCCCGTAGATAAACCAAGAAGCCAAGTTGTCATTCCCGGGCACGAGGGGTGGTATCTTGTGTACACCAAGTACAAGCGGAGATTTGTTTACAATGCCGTGAAAGGCGCTAGCTACTGGCGCATCCCAGACAAGTTGAAAGGCGCCATACTCGAGCTTGACAAGGCCAAGATTCGGGCAGAGGCCGGCTTAGACCCTTCCCCAAACACCAATCCTCAAAACAAACCCGGAGCCGGAGCACTCAACTTAGCTAGCCAAACTCAAGCGGTAGAATCAGATTCCGAGTATGAAGAGGTTGAGGTCACTGATGATGATGATGATGATGAAAATGGAGACGACGGAGAAGGCGAAGACCGGGGCAAAAAGCGCCAGCGGACAGAGGAGCCTCGAGATAACGGGCCCCTTGAGTTCACCGAAGAAGACATCCTCCTGCAACTCCAGGCAATGGGTGAGGGGGGATTCGAGGCTGAACAGCATGCCGACGATGAATGGGCGGGCGAAGAGCAAGAATCTCTTAGCGAAGAAGATTCCAAGGCTCTATTTTGGGATATGCTCGATGACTTTAAGATCAACCCTTTTAGCCCATGGGAAAAGCTCATTGACGATAGCAGGGTGATTGACGATCCACGGTATTCAATTCTTCACACGACAAAAGCCCGTAAAGAATGCTGGGACGCCTGGACCCGCGAAAAGATCAGAATCCTCAAGGAACGTCGGGTAACAGAGGAGAAGCAAGATCCTAAGCTCGCCTACATCTCCTTCCTGGCCGAACATGCCTCGGTGAAACTATTCTGGCCCGAGTTCAAGCGCAAGTATCGCAAAGAGCCGTGCATGGGGGACCGCAACCTTTCTGACAAGGACCGAGAGAAGCTTTATCGCGAGCTAGTCAGTCGGCTGAAGATGTCACAAAACCAGCGCAAGGCCGACCTTCTTGCGCTGCTTAAAGCACAGCCCGTGACAGTACTCAATAATCTGACCGACCCGTCAGACTTGCCGCTGCAGCTCCGTTCCCACATGCATTTTATTTCTGTCGAGCCCAATGTTCGGGGCCCTTTGGTTGAAGCGCTCATTCAATCACTCCCTCCACCCCCGGAAGGCTTCTCCAAGACAGAGGATCTACAGATTGACGAAGCCACGGCCAAGGCACAGGAGGCCCGGCGGAAGCGAGAGAAGGCCTTGAAGGATAGCGAAGAAAGGGCCGAGTTTGAAAGACGCAAGCAGCGTCGCGAGCTGGAGCACAGTAAGCAGGTTCTAAAACAGGAGCAGATAGAGATTGAGGCAGCTATGGAGGTTGGAAAACACGGGTTGCATAGCCAGCTGGCGAAGGATCGGTAGTAGTGGGAACAAAGCCTACGATAGCCCGCCCCTACGGCAGCATCGAATCCAGCTCCCTAATGCACAACGGCGCACCACTGACGTCTGCTGAAGATTATGGCGGCAGTGCGGGGAGACCGGTGCATGTTACATAATACATATCGTTGGGGTTGAGCTAGGGTTTAGCCGAAGGAAATGACGCAGGTTGCGGCCATGTGTTTCGTTCGTTGCGTGCATCATCATCCCAAGCCCACGAAATATTGTGGCCGCCGTAAACGAGAGGCGAGGTATAACGGTGGCGTGCGATCGACAACATGCAATAGAAAACGCACAATACTACAGCCCGGGCGACACTGGAAATTCAAAGCCCCAACTAGTGCCGCCGCACTTATGGCGAGCGCTTAATCACAGGGCGGCTAGACATCCCAATGCAACACTGGTGGTTAGCTTAGAGGGGAAGACGTGTGCATTTGTTCGCATGTTTTTGGGACAATCTAACAGTGTAGGCGAGGGTTCCATGCCTGTCTGGCACGAAGCATGTGTATTGGTCGGTTGTAGGGGGGGCGCCATGCGATATATATATAGATGAACAAAGAAAGCGGGTGGAAGCAGTGGAATCAATATAATAAGGCCATGCATACACGCACTGGTATAAACCGAATTGGCAGTGCACTGCGTAGACGCTTAGGCTATTGGCCCTACCCTCTCTTTATCTTCTGGCAGATGATGGTCAGTATGACTGGCAGAAGGACAAGTGAGGGGACGGACTGGCACAAGGACAAGTGAGAGGACAGACTGGCTTATTGTTTTACTGCACACACCCGTATGGCCATACATGTGATATGAATCTCCTGTTGGCTACAGTATTGGGCAAGAGCAGAATAACAGCCCACAAGACCCAGCAGGCCATTCAGATGATTGTTGCAATTGCTCAAAAACTGACGACAATGCAAACAAGCCAGTCTGGCTTGCTGTAAGCAAAGCGAAGTAACCTTGCGGAATTCTTGGCTGAAAAGCCCTATCCACTTTTCTCTGCGCCTAGCGGCCGCTCATTGGCTAGGCAGCGGCTTGATAAAGGAATAAGCAAACAAGGGAGGGAGAGAGAAAGCAGTGACAAACGCACGCCAAACACCAGCACCATTTTGGCAACAGCGTCCTTTGAAAACACGGGGCCCTGGGCGCCAGCCAAAAATATTTGTGATTTTATTTTTATTCTTTATTCTTTATTCTTTATTTTTAATATTTTTATTTTCTCTATTCCACTTTCGCCCTTCTCCGCATTTTCCCCTTCATTCATTCACCATCAAAACTCGTACATTCTCATCCCTTCGTGGGAATCAGCCAGACCTGCCATCAGCCTCTACACTTCTCTTTCTCCTTCCCCTTTCCCTTGCCCCTCTCTCCACCGTCTCTCATTCTCTTTTTCGTTCTCCTTCTTTTCTTTTGCAAAACTGCCATTTTGTTAATATTCTCAACGTTTTGGTCTGCCTGTCGACGTAGCAAGAGGGCTGCTCAACAAAAGTCATTTCGATCCGACTTAGATTGTTTGTCTGGTGGTCGTGCGTGCATTTTATCGCCAAATAAATACGTCACAAACTCGCTATCTACTTGGTCTTTGAATGCATATTTCCTCTTTGTTTTGTCTTGTTCCCTGCACTCTTGACAGCCAGCCCATCCACGATTAGCGCCGTGCTTGTCAGCCTCGCCCTGGCCTTTTTTTCTAACTTTATAATCATCACGAAAACCACAGTCTAAAGATCACGGCCCGCGCCCTTTCCGGAGAACCTACCCGATAGGCTGCCCGGACTATCACCCCACTCTAGAAGCCATCACTAGCCACCCCCTACTGGCGGCTATTTTATTATTCATATCTGTCCCCCCCCCCCCTTTCCTTGCCGAAAACTCATCCAATATTGTCATCGCAAACATCCCGTCAATCTTGGCTTCAACCATGCCCACAACACCCGCAAATTCTGGTCCTGCACCAAATACCCAGCCTACCTCGTCTAACCACACCGTTGCCCTACGTTGGGACGAAACAGCCTCGCCCCAGGGAGGGAAAAGCATACAGATGGCCGTTGCTGAGTGCGTTGAAACCAAGACTGTGACGACAACAACTACAACAACAACCCGAACCTATCCGCCAATGTCTACCCGTCAATTGATGACCCTCGACGCGAAAGAATACCCCCTTGCGGGCCAGCCGATTCCCAAAGATCTCCAGTTCGTGGCTCTACAACTTCGCGAGATCGAGGCCGTCACGCAGGTACGCACTATCTATCTAGTCTCAACATTTGCCGGTGCCGTGGCGGATGGACCCTGGCCTTGCGGCTTTTGTCTTTGTCCTGCCCAAAAAAAAAGGCATCCTTTCATGTTGCCCAACCCCCTTCCCCTCCCCCCTCCCCTATGTCTGGCCGATAGCCCGCCACAAACTATCGGCTGTCGTCATGCAACCTACGACTGACGCTCCTGATTTTAGAAACAGCTGCTTCCGCAGACATCGCCTTCGCCCATCCCTTCTCAAGACCTCTCCGTCGCTGATTCGCCAACGGAAATTGTCGCTACCAGACGCAGCCTTAGATCAGCGTCACGTACAGAAGCACATGGAATTCCCGCTGCCAAAAGAGTCGTCCGCAAGTCTTCACGCCACACGCCATCATCAGATCGCCTTCTACGTTCGGTAGCAATAGGTAGTCGCCGTGAACCTGACGCCAACATCGCCCACTGGCCCTCGACGCCTGATGCCCAAGACAGCCGCGCTGTTTCTCCAGTCAATATCCAATCCTCGTACAATAGCTCTAGTCCCACTGACGAAACCCTGGTCAATCTCATCAGCCCTAGTGCGGCTACACCTCCGATCACCGTTGCCGATAACATGGCCACAGAGGAGATGAACGAAACCTTGCCCAGTCAAGTTTCTCGTGCTTTACATTCCGCACCACGCCCAGATGTGGTTGCTAGTCAAGATGCCAGCCTCCCTAGCCCTCGACTGTCGCCTAAACTAGCAGCTCAGATGGATGCCGACTCTAATTCTTTCGAGGGCGAAGATATTAACATGTCGCAACTGGCCCGCACGGCCATGGGCTCCTTTGAGGACGAGGTTGATGCACAAATGCAACTCCGCGAGCGGTCAATGGCTGAGCTCATGTACTCGGGCGAATTCAACCCCATGTCTATGATTGAATCGTTTGACGCTATGCCAACCGACATGAAGACATTCATGATGTATCAGTTTCTTCGCCGCTGTCCTCGCAAAACACTGCGCGTTGTAGCCAACGCTACGAATCCGGCTCTGCAAAGCGACTTTTTGCGGCTTCTGCCCCTGGAGCTCTCCTACCAAGTGCTGTCATACTTAGACCACGTCGATCTATGTCGCGCTGCCCGTGTTTCTAAGCAATGGCGTCACCTGGTTGACAGCAATGAAACTGGCTGGAAAAATCTTTTTGATAGAGATGGCTTTAAGCTTGCACCTGGCGAGCTAATGCAAGCCATCACACAAGGCTGGGGATGGCAGGATCCTGTTGGCTCCAACGGCGCTGAAGTCGATCTTAGTAGCCAGCAGCGTCTCAGCGTGGCAGAGTCTGAACTGACGCGTACTTCTCCTAAAATAGATGCGTCGCCCATCCGTCCACGCTTGCCAAAGCGAAAGCGAATGGCAAGCATGTCCCATGAACGCTTTAAGAGACGGATTCACCGGGAGACCCAGGAAGGCCAAGAGAGCCGACTATTCTTGTCGCAATCAGAAGGGCCCTTGTCGGCCGCCAACTCCGCGGCGCTTGCTGTACCGGATCCAAAAATTGGTCTTGACAGCTTGAGAACACTTCACCTTTACAAGTCTTTGTATCGCCGCCACTATATGATCCGGCAGAGTTGGATGAACGGAAAAGTCAAGCCAAAGCACATTGCGTTTGCTGCTCACCCTCGACACGTCATTACTTGCCTTCAGTTTGACGAAGACAAGATCATCACGGGTAGTGACGATACGGAAATACATGTTTATGACACGGCAACTGGCCAATTCCGGCAAAAGTTGCAAGGCCATGAAGGCGGAGTTTGGGCGCTACAATACGAAGGGAATACCCTTGTTTCTGGCTCCACGGACCGCACCGTTCGCGTGTGGAACATTGAGAAGGGTATTTGTACACAGGTGTTCCATGGACACACTAGCACTGTTAGATGTTTGCAAATCCTGATGCCCTCTGAAGTGGGTCGTGATGTTCAAGGCCAGCCAGTGATGATGCCCCGCCATCCCCTCATCATCACAGGGTCTCGTGATTACCATCTGCGCGTATGGAGGTTACCCGAGGCCAACTCCAGCCGGTGGAACCAGACGTCACCCGTTAGTGATAATGATTGCCCATATTTTATCAGGACACTCCAGGGACACAATCACTCTGTACGGGCAATTGCTGCTCACGGAGATACGTTGGTGTCAGGAAGCTACGATAATACTGTGCGTGTATGGAAAATCAGCACAGGAGAATCCCGCCACATTTTAGGAGGCCACAATCAAAAGGTCTACAGCGTTGTGCTTGATCATGAGCGGAACCGCTGCATTTCGGGTAGCATGGATAGTATGGTCAAGGTGTGGGATCTCGAAACAGGCTCCTGTCTGTTTACCCTGGAGGGTCACACCCATCTTGTTGGTCTTTTAGATCTACGTGAAGGCCGCCTAGTTTCTGCAGCGGCGGATAGCACACTACGTATCTGGAACCCGGAAGATGGAGCTTGCCGTACCGTTTTGGCTGCTCACACGGGCGCGATAACTTGTTTCCAACATGACGCACGGAAGGTCATTAGTGGATCTGAAAAGGCAGTCAAGATGTGGGACATCCAATCCGGCCAGTGTGTAAAGGATCTTTTGACCAATCTCAATGCTGTGTGGCAAGTCAAGTTTGATGATAGACGATGTGTAGCGGCTGTTCAGCGCGACGCTCTTACATATGTCGAGGTAAGTGCCGAGTTGGATGAGCTCTTATATTTATGCTTCCGATTTTCCTGGAAAAATTAGACTAACTTGTGTAGATTCTCGATTTTGGTGCTGTTCGCGATGGGACGCCGCCAGAGGAACTTGGACCTCGCATGCTTGTCAACGAAGCCCAAGTGCGCAATTTGATAGCGCAGCAGGTTGAGTAGCAAGCATGAAAGACTGATGGTATTATATGATGAGCCACGAGAAGCCCTATTACTTGTTCATTTGCAGGCAGCCAGTGTATAGGGAGGGATACTGTTTATAGCGAGACTGGCTGTTTCGTCCATGATTTTCCGGTATTATCTGGTAAGCTGTTATGGGGGCCTTTTTTTTGTTTTCTATTTTTCTTCTCCTTGCAGGCTCGTCTTATCATTTAAAGTTGCTCTTGGGATGATGATGGGAGGGGGGGGTTTCTTGTTTTCCTTTTTTTTTCATTTTTCTTTATGGTAAGGCGTCTTTGGGAGGAGCTTGGCGCATACATTGCAGCACTACAAATGATTGTGTATAGTTATCTTTCTTGTTTCTTTAACTATCGTGAATTAGTCGATGGAAATTCGATGGTGATCTGTTTGTGCTATTTGACGTCTACCGACTGGGCGTCCACAGCAATACGACGGCAATGTTGATCTGTGACATTATGTGATGTAGGTCACAATGGTCACGCACAGCATGAAAGAAACCAGCATCGTTGCCTCTGTGGATTAACTTGGACGGATGTAGAGGTGAACTGGCTAAAGATAATGATAAAAAAGAAGAGATAGGAAGCCTAGACAATTGTTTGTTTGTTTGTTTGTTTTATTTAACGTCT
>NETT01000556.1:0-15081 GCA_003449175.1 Ceratocystis smalleyi
AAGAATAGAAAAAAAGAATGAAAACGGTTATCGGTGGCATAAACGTTGGCCGCCATCAACCTGAAAAGAAAAGGTACCAGACCTCAAAGGTACCCCCCCGAGGGTTGTAGGAGGGAGAGTTGTAATACGGTCTTATGTGATTATATAAGCAAAACCAGAAATGTGGGGTATTTTTTGGTATTTTTTTGTTTTTATTGTTTTTGACGGAGATGCGCGGTCGTTTGATCTTAGTGATTCCAGTAGACGTAAAATATATTCAAATCAAATCAAATCAGACGGAGATGCGCGTCGTTTGATCGTCGTATTGCTGCGAAATAACAGTAGGTAGACGTAAATCAATACAATACAATAGACGGGCCGGAGGGAAGGAAGGATATGTCGAACAGAGCTCCATGAGAGGGTACTGAGGGAGCTCTACTCCCGGCCACCAGCAAAAAGAAAAAGAGGAAAGCAAAGAACAGACAACAAACAAGCAAAAACAGCGAGCAGGACATAGAAACAACACAAAGGAAAAGTAGTAAGGAAAGCACAATGTATCTCGGCACTCCCGCCTCGAGAAAACACCCCTCTCGCCATGCCGTCCCCTTTTCTTTCCCCAGTCCAGTGGGCTCCCTTCCCTCCAGCATGACGGCTTCCCTTGAGCATGCTTTCTTGAACACTTCCGTGTCCAGTCTGGTCATGTTGTATCGGGTAGCCCTGAATATGTCGTCCACTTTCCCGTTTCCGATTGTCGTCGCCAGTGGAAGGCGATCACTTCGGCGATTGAGCTCTTTCAAGACTCTGGTAGTGCAGTTGCACTGGCCAAGAAGTGTGTTAAGCACCCAGGACTAAGCACCGGTAACACTGGTGTTCCACCTCGCAGCAAAGCCACCGCTGGTCTTCTGCACGTCTGTTAGAGCTCTCTTCCGCTCCGGGTCTAGTTCCCTGAGTCTAACTGACATCGGGAGGGGGTACCTTTAGAGCCTGATGGCTCTCCTTTTTCCGGGCTGCTAGAAGACGGCGCCTATGACACTGATAAGCGTTTTTCATTCGTTTTTTTCCTTGACTTCGTCATGGGTTTTTGGCAATGAGCCGTGGAGCCTTGGGGCCGCGCTTTCCCAACTTTGAGGATAACCTCGTCGTCGACTCGCCCCCTTCCCACGACACTTTGCGCGATCACCAACTCCTCATCGCCGCAACACCACTTCAAGGCAGCGGCCACCGGAAAAGCGGAAGGATGTATAATGAGCCCTCGGATGCTTATACAGTGTGGCTTTTTTTGTCTTTGAAGGCGTTCTCCCAGGCTACACTGGACTCTGTCTGTCTTGTTTTCGTGATGTTAATGACTTCAGGAAGCGTGGCAAGCTTTTCTGGGAAACGAATGTTTGTGGGAACGTTGGAGTTAAGCCCCATCCCACTTCTGAGCTTAGGGGGTCAATCTATGGGGGTTTCCTTTCCTTTCTTTTTTTTTCCTTTTTTTTTCTTTTCTTTTCTTTTCTTTTCTTTTTTCCCCCTCTTTTCCCTTTTTTTCTTTTGGCACTGTGCACACTGTAGAGCAGAATCGAGCAACAAGCTAGCTTGGCAACAATTGCGCTTCGCTCCCCAAAACTTCATTATGAGCCCTGTAAAGTTTTAATTCTGTCCGGTAGTCAATCCGGCATCGTTCGATCCTTGTAACTCCTGTATACGATATATATATATATATATATTCCAATTCTTGGTGGGACTGCCGTAGCCGCTCGAAGCCGTTATTGGTATAGCTGCATTGGTAATAGCTTGGCCGTTCCGCAACATCCGTTACATTAGTCTTACGTATAAATAATCGCTGATATCCCATCTCACTACCGACGTCCAACTATCCTTTTCAACTGCTCCTTCTCAATAATGAGGCCCTTATTCATCTTAAAATCCATCTCATCTATCAAAAGGCCAACGCCCCTCCTCTGTACCTCAATCCCATCCCGCATTTCAAAAATGTCCACATATCCTTCTCCCTCGCCTGCTAGCCTGGCCCGAATCCAGGAGATCTTCACACCTAGGCTCTATTCTCAGGTATACGACACTTGGTACGACGACTTGCCACACAACTCAGTCGTCGCACCCGAAGCTACTGTCAAGAAGTGGTTCGGCCAATCGTCTCCCGCCGAGAATGCGGCCCTCGATGAGCTCTGCACCAAGCGCTTCAAGTCTGCCCTCTCGCTCCTCCTCCCCGACGTTTTTCCGCTCCCTGAGCCTCTCCCGGATTCTCACGCCGAGGAACGCCGGCAGGATGCCCACATTGCCGCACCGTTCTTTGGCGCCAGCAGTGCTTTCCCTACGGCTGCGAGTGGAGGCTCCAATGGCGGCACCGAAAGTCTTACCGACGAGGAAGCCCGCAATGCCTTGGGCCTCATTATCCTACTAGACCAGATGCCACGCAACATCTTCCGTGCCAACCAGGCCGTCATCTACAACCACCTAGATCGCATCTCGCGTGCCGTCACGTACACTTTTCTTGGCCTCAGACCCAACCGGCGCCCCGACATCCAAGCCTCCATTGCCGTCAGCCCCATCCGCCGTATCTTCTGTTATCTGCCTCTAATGCACAGTGAGTGGATTGAAGACCATGTGCGCTATTCCGAGTTGATGTCCGAGTGTCGCGCTGAAGTCGAAAGCAAGGGCCAAAAGGAGGCTCTTGACTGGGTAGATGTGAACCTGAAGTCCGAGGAGAAGCATGTGTCACTTCTCAAAGAATACGGACGATACCCCCATCGCAACGAGCATCTAGGACGAGTATCAACGCCGGCAGAGAAGTTTTTCTTGGACAACGGTGGGACTTATTAGTAAAGAAGTCATGTTTTTAATGTATTAGCTTAAACTCAAGCATATGTCTTGAGAGAGAAATTAATAAAAAAGAAAAAAAGAAACCCCTTCTTCTCATCCGCATATATGTATGTATAAGCTGAAATGCATCATATCGTGACAGGCCTATCTATATACCTAAACCCACTTCCAAAACTGCAAGGACCGGAAATTCGACCGTTTCAAATTCATGAGCTGTAGATTCTTCAATGCGCCTTGTCCTGCATCCGGCGCAGCATCTCGCGATGTGTGCTTTGCATGCCTCCAAAATTCATCATTTGTTCCAGACGCTGATCCGCCAACTCGCGATTGCGCAGCTCATTTTCGCGTGTAGTTCTATCAGCCTCCATTTTGTCGAGGAGAAGGCTTCGTTGGCGTTCTAGTATTTGCTCGTCTTCTGGTCGGTAGCACAGATGACTTCCCATATGCGCCAATGATGACGATGGTTTGAGACCTGGTGAGAGGGTAGGTGATGATGTTGCGCCCATACTAGTAGGCGATAGGGATGAACGCACTCCAGGATCAGCTTGCACACTTTCCCGAAATGAAGCCAGTTGGTTTTCGCGTTGTTTCGGGCTCAGTACAGAGCGGCGATGGCTGAGGGGGTTTTGGTTGTTACCCGGAATTATCAAATTAGACACTGTCAAATTCTGGCGCTGTAATTGGCCAGTGCTTCCGTCCATAGCATTCCTTGCTGATTGACGTCGAGAAATGATTCTGCTGTCATTTGCTCGTAGTGATAGGGCAGACTGTGGCATTTGTGTGAGTTGATGCTTGTTTCTTAGGTACCCGTCTCGCCTATCGAGAAGCGTTTGGCTATTGCCTTCCGAGACACGACGTCCGGAAGATCGTTGCTTGTGAGTTCCCTGACCTGCGGATTTCCTAGATGTACGGCGCTCCTGATGGCGAGCATTGGCAACCGCGATTGACGGGCCATAGAAATCAGCCAGTGTTTGAGAAACACCAGTGGTAGGGATAGACACATCACCGGCTGCCAACTGCAGATCTTGAACATTCACGGGCCTAACAGCCTCTTCAGCAACATCGACATCGCTATCAGTGGCCTTGGGTTTTGTGTTTTCGAGTTCTGGATGGTCAGCGCCTATGGATTGTCTCACCCAGTCATCAGTGCGAGATTTGAGTGCAGCTTGTGAAATATTTCCAGGAAGGGCAACTTTCTCTACTGAAGAAACTGTTGAAATCCGGGAGCTAGCACACTCCTTCTCTTTTTCACGAATGGAAGTGGATTCACACGAGTTATGATCTGATACGAGGGACTCTATATGACCAGCATCAGTTTGGGAGTTCTGTTGGTTTCCTGTCTCGTTCGAATAAGATGAGCCTTGATTTGTCGCAAGGCTTCTCCGGCTCTGAGCATCATCAACAGTAGCAGCAAGTGATAGGCTTTCATCTTTGTTACTAGCGGATTCTTGAGAAGCATCATCTTGCTCTAAAGGTTCCGGTTCCTCGACCAATATTTCGTGATGGCTCTTAGTGGGCGAGTTGATAGATGGCTGAAAGAAAGGCCTTCCTGGCGAAATTTGGGGTTGGCTTGTCACTGGAGAAACTGGCACCGACTTCGTATGGGTGGATGAGTAGGAAGAGACCCTATTAGTAGGAAGCCCTCTTGGTGTTGAAAGCGGTTGAGATGCAGAATAGGGTCTGCTGTATCTTGGATCATTGGCAGTTGTCGAAATGCGGCGTTTGGGAATGCCATTTTGGGCCGCGCCAGACTCGGAAGCGGAAAATCCACCATGGCGATGATTTCTGTATCGCTCAGACTGGTTGTAATCAACGGCCGCTATGCCATGAACACCAGAGTCTTGAGAGCTGCGTCTCGACTTTGATTTGTCGTCTTCATCGACTTCATGGATACTATTACTGTCCGCGTAGGTACGTTCCCAGTCGGCCTTCTCATGGGCAAGCTGTGTTTTCATAGCACGGCCAGCAGCCTCGTTCAAAGCTTCGACATCAGCACGGGTAGCCTTTTCCTCGGCTCGTTTGGCACTCTTCCGAGAGTATATCTTGCACCAAAGGTATGCTTGGGCGACAATTCCTGCAACCCACAAGATTATTATGGCGGCGAGCTCAGCACGAATACCCCTGGTGATGTTGAACGTCATATGATATTCGAACAGGTCGGCATGTATGTCCCAAAGATAGACCCAAAGCTCCTTCAGGCCAGCACGACTGTAGCAATCAACGCCCAGAACTGCACCAGTGGCTCCGGCAAATGACGCCAGAGCTATAAGGGTCCAGTCTCTAGTGAACGGTATCCAGTAGATAGACCAACCAACAAAAGAGCATCCAGCAATTAGAGCAACTCTGCCAGCAGTGACATGAATAAGGCCATCATCGCCCAGACACAGAAACCACATGCCTATACAAAAGCCACCCAGAAGACAAGTGAGACTTTCAATTATATCGCGGAATAGAACAGACATTCCACCAAGTGCAAGACCTGTAACGAGCCCGGCAACCAAGTAGGCGCACTGAAGTCCCTTGCTGATAGGCGGGTTCATCACATACACTATTAGAACAATGGTTGCAAGGGCAGCTAGCATGGCACCGCCAAGAAAAGCCTGAATAGAGTTGTTTTTCCAGAAGGCAAGGACGCCTCCAGAAATCATAAGCAAAGCTCCAGCAATGCCAAAGGCAGGCGTTAGCCTGACCTTGATAGGTAGAGCAGGAGCAGGTGTGGCTGTAGCAGTAGCCGTGGCTGCCCGTGGCTGTCAGTACACAGCTCAAAAGATAGCATATACTTGCTCCATAAGCTTACCTGTGGAATTACGAGTTGCTGTGGAGTTTCTTCCATGTCCAATTGTAGAATTGGTCAAGGTAAACGGCGAGGATGTAATAGTGGCATGGGGTGTGGTTGCTGATAGAAATGACAAGTCGGTGGTAGTCATTGTTGGAGTTCCACTGAACTTGAGTTCGGAAGTCGAAGTTGCCTGAACAACCGAGTGTGTAGATAGGGTGTTGACCACATCGACTTGCTGCCGCCTCAAGAGATGAGCTGTAATATCTTGTGAGAGTAGTATCAAAGATAAGATTGATATCAAGATAGATACTGAACGAGGCAACATTGCGGAGGTATTTGAGGTGGTATAGCGATTAAGATACTTGAAGAAAAGAAGTTATGGGCATAGGGTGATCTCTCAAGTTAAATGAGTGTCGAGAGTTGGACAAAGGTATTAAATAGCGTAATAGTAATAGCAAGTAAGCATTATTGTTGGAGGATTTCCGGAAGAGTATGACAAACGTTTGCTTCAGAAAAGACCGACGGAGCGGATCGGAGAAGAGTATCTGGATGACAAAAGCAAAACACAGCACGACAAAAGATGAGCCAGCAATCAAGGAGGAAAGGAGGTGGTGAGCGGTAGGAGCATAGACATAGATAAAAGAGAAGCGGAGAGCCGGTTGGGAAGGTGGCACTGATCGTACACAAAGAATACTGGCTATTGACCGTACAACAATACACAGGACCACAGGCTGCGGCAAACGAGTGTGAGGGTGACCAAGAGATCAAGAATAACGGAGGTGAAGGTAGAGCAGAAGGATAAGGAAGGTGAAGGGGAAAAGGGTTGGCTGAAGTGTGTCTGTTGAAGCCTGCCGCCCTTCCTGGAGAGACCAAAGCCTCCTCCTGTACACACACAATCACAATCTTAGCTGTGGCTTGAAGCGAATGACAAGGCCGTGAAATGAGTGGGATAGAGTGGGTTGCCAAGGAGAAAAGAGGAATCCCCACAAGGGAGGGAAAAATACCCAAAAGACGGGCTGAAAAAAAAGCGACGATAAATTCGAGGAATGACTAGGGCCCAGACATGCTGACCAGAACTACGACAATACGCAAGACAAGGGGCAATGATTTAGTCGAGATGACCGAGTCTGAATGAATTTGTCTAGTTTTGTGTCTTATTGCTGCAGGGCCGACCAGGACATAAGAGTAGAAGCAGCTATCTTGCTGACGAAATGCTGCGCCAGGAAATAAAGACGTCAAGTGGTTCGTTTGGCTTACATGTGGTGCTAGATAGAGGTTTCCAAGTATGACAAAGGCTGCTGCTGCATATAGAAGGTGATCATAAAGTTGAATCACTGGTGCACGTACAGCTCAATGATAAGAGAACATGTGCACATACATGCAAGAAAAAGACTCACCATCTCAGTGAGAGCATGGCGGGTGTGCTTGAAGATTGCGGTGGCGATATTTGTACCGCCTCACATGGTGCAAGTGGTAGACGAAGAGTCATGGAAAACAGTAAGGTGCAAGGGGGCCTAGAAGCTCTCAAAGAAGTGCCATGATGCGAGGAGGGATCGGAGTCATGACGGGAAAAAAATAGTTGAGGAAATGGAAAATTTTCATTGATCAAAGAGCAGCTAATCGAGAGTGGATATGGAAACAAGATAACAGGAGGGATGATAAGAGGGGTAAATCAATCAGGCAGAAGGGAGGAAGTAACGCAACAGAGTTACTAATCAACGCAAACGTAGAGTAGGTAGGGAAAGAGGTTCTCTAGGAAAGACAGTTGCCGTGTCTTGATACGCTCTCGTCGTATTATCCCAGCCAAGTCAGTGAACGATATTTTTGAGAGACATGAGGAGAGAATAATCCAAGCCAAGTCATGACAAAACGAGGGAAAAGGGCAAGATCTAGATCAGGAAATCAACTACGCACGTACGCTCCGAGCGCTCGATAGGTGTAGAACGAACTTTCTCCGATGGACCTAGACCTGCCTAGACTTGGTTTTATTTAGAGTTCAACAGCGGTTGCAAGAAATTAATTTTTTTCCCCTCTAACGACGAATAAAATGGGCCCTAGCTTCTACTTTAAGGTTTGAGCTGTGGCGAACACTTGACCTTAGCGACAGGGGCCAATAGAATGACAATGTGATCCTCTCATCCTTCTCAGTTGATCTTCAGCAACTGATGAACAATAGAGGACAACGAGTTGTGGTATGTCTTTGGCACTAACTAGACAGGAAAAAAACTTTATTTCCGCGAACTTTGCTTTGCCTCACTTGCGCGGGCTGTGTACTATAGCACAGAGGGTAGGGTTATAGTGTATCTCAAATTAACCCTTGGGAGGGCAATAACTCGGCGGCGTCTTAATTGTATTGTCTCTCTCCCTATTCCTCAACATTCTGGCTGTCTACACGATGGGTGTACGGCTGAGACAAACTCGAACACAATGTTGTTGTCCCTCTTTTCAACTGCATGGAAAAATTATGCGTTCAGAAAAACGACTCCCTGGGTCAATGTTCTTGGAATGTACTGCCCCAAAGCTTCTTTTATGTACTGTCCCTGCTCCCTCAAGTGATAGTTTGTGAATCTACACCCATGCGTTTTCAGGCTTCCAGCAATGGAGGGGGGAGGGAAGAGAGCGCTGGGGGCCAGTCGCGACCGGGAGTGGAGGCCGGAATAGGGCTTGCTGACAAGTTGAAAAGGTCTCAATTTCAAGGTTGTAGAGGTAAATCCCAATACCTTTCTGGCCTGTCATTTTTTGTTTTCAGGTGGGAGGGGGACGGGGCTCCGACCTATTTGGGGCGATGTTCGTAACGTGTGCTAGGGAGCTGTTTTCAGGACGGCATAACGGCGCTCGTTTTAGGGGTTGAGATGAAGAACTGAAGCTGGTTCACGTCAAGACTGTCTCTGCAGAGTTCCATCCATACAGGTTTTGTCGGTCTTCGCCGATGGATAGCGAAAATGTTGTTAGCTGGCTTTGAGCTTGTCCAGGCTTTTCTTAGCAAGCCTAGACAGGGATATCCTGTTTTGTAGTACAGGCTGTGCCACGTTGGTCGGTCGCCTAAAAGGATTTAATGAGGATAGCTGATGGGGGCTTGTGATCAAAAATGGCCAAGATAATGTGGATGAGAAGAGAAGAAAATGGGACGCTGAGAACTTTGAGAAAGAAAGTGCAGGAAAAAAGGAAGTGCTATGCTTGGACCGGGAGGGGCAACGAGGAGAGATAGGCAAGAGTCTGAGGGTTGAGAGGAAAAAAGAGAACCCTATGGATCATGATGGAAGTATCTCGCCGCGGTAGGGTGATGCCTTGGAAAAATCTAGTCATCACAGCGTGGATAATGGTATAGTTACTTTCTAATAATTTTTTTTTCTTGCTTTGGGCTGATTTATGCGTAATGGTTGTGTGGGCGTAGTCTTGATTACGCCACAAACCACATACAACTCAACTGGCAACGGGTCATCATCCACAAAAATAATATTGATAGCAGCAACAAAAAAAGGACTTCCTACACGGGCAGCAAGCGTGGCTTGTAGATGCTATTTTCATCTTGGTGACATTGGCAAATTTCTTTTCTGGTCGTTCCCACTATGTAGGCAACCAGCTCTCCCCGTGAGCTGCTAGAATATACATGTTGCTATTCTTGTCTCATCCCGTCTCATCTTCTGAGCATTCTATGTTCTCGTTTCAGTCCGCCTCTACGACGGCACATCTTCGCGGTGCTTTGGCCATCTATTAAATAGTGAGTCTCTGCCGCCTAGGCTCACGCAAAGAAAAGCATCCAAGCAAGAGCACGAGAGATACCGACTGATCACGAAAGAAACTAGGCATCGCTTGGTTTTGTTTTTGTGCGACTTTTTCTCTCTCTTTCGCAATGCTTGAGTGTGTTGTTGATTTTACGACTGCCACCCGGGACAACGAAGAAGCCTCTGATTTCACAGCGACTACGGAAACGATAACGACAACAGCAACAGCGACAAGCACGAAGACGACGATAGCTGATAGCAGGGACCAGACGACGGCGGTCAAGGAGCGGCTGCAAAAACCAAAACACAGACAGGCACGGGCACAAGAAAACCAGCCACACCATCAATCTCAGCCACGTCTGGTAGCGCCACACTGGAAGCGCCAGAACCTGTGCTCAGCAGCAGCAGAAGATCCACACCAGTCCGGTAAAAAATCCGCACGGTCCTCATCTCCACCAAAATCTCTGGCTCGACTACCGTCGCCATCCTTGCTTTTGGCGCTGCGCTCATCTCTTTTTCTGTTTTTCTCCCTGCTGGTGAATTTTGTTTGTTCTGTTGTTTTTGCTGTCGTCATATTTGGTGCGGCCATCGTGGTTTCTTCCTTTGATTCCATCTTTGCACTCGTTTTCTGGCTGTCTCTGTCTCTGTCTCTCGCTTGCTTCGTCCTTGTTTTTAGTTGCCTCTCCTGTTTTTGCCAACGGCTGACTCGTTATTGGCCTCTATCGTCGGCCAATCACCGTCGTTGCTTGGCTTCCTCACCCCTTCTTCCTCTCTTTTCTTCTTTGGCGCCTGCTGTCGTTTCATCGGCAGTCGCCTTTCCCAAGTTTCATCAACGGATTCCCACGCGACATTTAGTTCCGCATATCCCGCATCAACCTCCCTAAGATTTGCCTCGCACTCCAAGTCTCGCGGTCCGGCCGGCTATCCATTGTCGCCCGTTAGTAGTATCGATACACCAACGCCCCCCCCTCCTGCTTTGCATCGTCACGGCCGCTCTGTTGAATCTAATCTGCGACAGACGTCTGTGTCTGCATCTGCATCTGCATCTGCATCTGCATCACGGTCCTTTCCTGTCGTGTCGCCAACCGCACCATCGAGTCGCTTTGGAGGTCGCTCACGCCCGCTTGCTGCCCGTCTGTGGAATCCCACAAACTCCACACCGCGTCTGCCCAAACACGCTAATACCTCAACTCTCTCGCCGTGTTCTACCCCACGTGGCCCGGCATCTCCTCGCAAACATCGCACCTCCACTCCGCCTCCGCCCTCTGTTCCATTTTCACATCCTGAACTCGGAAGACGGAACACATCGGGTACCCCTGATAACTCTCTTGCCGACCCGCCCCTGCTGACACTTCCCCAGCAGCGGCAGTTGAAAACCCCTAATTCGGCAAACCACGCTGCTTTTAATCTTGACTTTGATACGGGCCGTCGAGTGTCTTTGCCGCGGTCTGTTAGGCTATCATACGAGGAACGACGCAGCTCTGTAGCATCAGCGCCCCAGCGGCCGAGTCCTGTATCTCCACCAAGCTCTCCTGGACTCTTCCTTATTCCCCTGTCGTCGCACCAAGAATCCTCTTCGCAGCCAGTATCTGGAGTTTCACAAACCTCGCCTGATACTTGGCTTCCACAACTGCCTGCGCCTATCGTAACACCTCTGTCGCCTCATCTACGCCTCAGCGCCATAATACCCAAAATCTCTGTCACTCCCACTATGGACACCACCACCACCACCACCACCGCCACCATGTCTCACCCGCCACAGGCCGTCACTACCTCAACTCCGACCCAATTCTCACGGGATCTAGAGAGGGGTCCTGACACCCTCGCGCCACAAAACTTCCGGGTGTCTCTTGGTAGTGTTGGCTCAGGGCTCTCATCTTCTGACTCTTCAATGATGGGTGAAGACCTTGACGGCATTGATGGTGAAGAATGGGGCCCGCAACATCCTTGCTATCCGCATCGCAACCCGTATGTGCCTGTCGACTCTCCCGAGTATTCAGGCACTCGCATTATCCGTGTGCGCCGTGATTTTCTAGTTTCTGGAGATGTTACTCCTGCTTTTGCCGACCTATACCCCGAAATCCTCGATCCCGCTGGCATGCCCGAGGCAGAGTTCAGGCGTGTTGTGGAGCGTGTTAATAAGCATCTCCGGGAGACGTTTGACCCCTACAGCGCACGTAATGTCGTAGACGGCGTGCTGGGCCTAGTCACGGGGTGGGTATGGGAGGATCTTGGCATGACGAATGTCAAACAACGACTCAAGAGTATTGAGGCATGGCTGGAGAACTGGAATCGCGAAATGGAGCGGTCAATGGGCGCAGAGGGCCGAAGTATGGCACCGAAGATTATCCCCTTGCGACTATCGGGATATATGAGTGTAAGTCTTTGCTCTTTTATTACACTAGAATTCTTGCTAGGAATTGACTTGCATGCTAACCTGATGTCCGACCCCACAGCTCGATATCCAAATCCCAGATCCTGAAATCGCCCCTGCGCAAAACTCACCGACAACTCCTGGCTCAGCCATGTCCCGCATCGCGCCTTTTACACCACAGGCTGCTACCACGGGCGTTGTGTGAAGCTCTGCTGTTGCGAATGCCTGATGGCTCCTGCCTCGCTCTCCGTTGTCCATATATCTATTCTTTCTTTTCCCTTGCCCTGTTTATCCTTGCTTTGTTTCATTTCTGGGCTCTGTTTCTTCATTGTTTTATACCCTCCTCTTGGCTGTCTCATGATGATAGCTGGTCGGGCCGGCGCATTTGGTTGACGATGTGGCTATGACTTTGGCTTTCTCCTCTGCGCGTTTTTCTCATTCTTTTGATCGTGGCAATCACGAGTCTGTCTGTTTATTGTCTTACCTTTTTCTTTCTTTCTTGCTTTTCTTGTGTATTTTCTTTCCCCCTTCCCTCGCCCCCCTGCTAAGACTCTCACAAGACCGACTTTGATACCAGTTGCTTTTTATTTGCGCTATTTATTGGGATGGGATGGGATGGGATGGGATGGGATGGGATGGGATGGCGCAATGTGGCGTTTTGTGTTGCTGTTCCTGCTATTGTTCTTTCTATGTACTTACTTCCCACTTGATCTCTGTATCATAATGTCTGATATCTAGCTTACATACTTGCTATTCATGCCTGATTAGCGGACTTGGTCCCGACGTTGAAATGAGTTTATCATGTAGATATATATATATGTATATGTAGATGACACGTGCATATTGTTCAATATCGCTGCTGGAGAAGAACTTTTTATATACAAGACAGCATCAGCGTCCAGCACGCAGGATGTGTGTATTGGCATGGAAAACACCCAGGAATTTATCCCCAATATTCCCGCTGGTCACCTTTTCTTCACAATTTCTAATGACTGTGCGATATCGGTATCGATTTTCACATTCTCGCCGTATCCTGAGCCAGCCCATTTATGCACCCGTTGGATGCTTGCTAGTTTCTCGTCAAGATCTGGGGACGAAGAGCCGGCTTCGTACGATGAAGCATGGTAGGTGACTCCGTTGCCATCCCACACCCGGGAGCTTGATACTGGGGTAGTCATGGCGGGGGCAGGTAATGGAAGAGAGCCGCCGGATTGCGGAAGCAATAGGTGGCTGGACAAAGAGTCGGCGTTGGACCCAATCAGGTCAGAAGCGTTGGAAGACTCAGATGGTTGGCGGGTATGCTGCTTTTCGACTTTTTTGCTATCAATTGATACACTGACCCTGAGACCGCTGTGACGTCCATGTTCATCTATCTGGGCTTTTTTGTTCACACTACAATGGTGAGGGAGGGGGGGGGGGCGATGGGTTAGCACTAGTGTGAGACGACGTTGTTTTTTATTTTTTCTTTTCTTAGCAAGAAACCAGGTAGGCTTACTGAGAGCTGAGGATTGACCTGGCCCAGCTGGGTTGTTGAGCACGACCGGGCGTATACTCTTCCAACAACCAGGGCCAGAACCGGGACATGCCACACCGGACAAGTATTCTGCGATAGTTATTGATTGCATCCCTCGTCAGTCCAAAGAAGAGAAATATGGGGATAGCGCAGATGGGGTATATCCATGTGCTATTGGTCAAAATGAAGGTATTCCATTCGCCAGCAATGTAGATGACGGTGTTCCACGGCATTCCAGGCATGCCTGCGTGGATCTTGTGAAAGTCAAAGGCAAGAAATGGCGTAAAGACTCTGATGTTGCGTGAAACAAAGTATGTGGTAACCGGCAGATAGGGAACAATGATGCTTAAGCTCATAAAGTAGAGTTGTCGGCGAGCACGATTGCTCCGTGATCGGACGAGCGGGTTGCTAGAGGCCGAAAGCACGTTGCCCATGCTACTGCGAAGGTCTCTGAAGCGAACGTAAATAAGAACTGAAGATACACCAAATTCGAAGTTAGAGATGTGGCCCGCTTACTAGGAGAGAATATTCACCAGGAAGCGTAGAAACAGACGACAAAAGAGCGAGGGCAGAGAGCTATCGCTAATGATTAACCTACCAGCATACACTGCCGTGAGGCAGGGGAAGATAACCTGAGGAAGGATGAGAAAAAGGACAGGCCACGAAGAATACAAACGGTTCACGCAGCCAGACAGAGGAACGATCCCATAGCGTTGCGAGGATATGGGATAGATCCAAGCTAATTGAAGTAGTGGCACGGGGAATATAGTGAGGGCCTGTATCATGTTCTTTCGCTTTCTCTCCCGCTTGGTCATTGGGCCAGCCCTCATCATGTTAATGTTGACGGCCAGATTGCGCATGATGGCGAAAATCGAGGCGACGACCGTGGTTTGTGTACATAGCAAGAGGTAGACGTGCATATCGCAATATCCAACACCGTTCCACCAGGTCGAAGTATCCAGGCTAGACCATATAAGAGCGTCGGCCAAGAAAAACACAATGGTGATAAGAACACTGATGACGAGGACTGTGGCGGCAAACTCGCCGTTCCGATACAAAAGCCTTAGCGGCACAAGACACATCAACAAGGCAATGATTCCAAATATGACGCGGCAAACGAGATTGGCTATGTGTCCCGGCGGATAAGCCTCTGTTGATGGGGATATCGGGACCATGACCCCTTCGGGCCCGATTGAAAAGTAGGAGAGATTGATGATATTTGGTGGCGGCATTCTGTGTTATGTATCGGTGCTGAGTCGAATACAAGGACGAGAAATGAAGGTGGAAGGCTCATGAAATACAGGAAACTGGAACTCGGGGGGAGGTGCAGCGGCCAGGATGTTGCAAGAAAAGGGACAATGCAGATTCTGCCTCAGAGGGCGAGGTAGCACAAGAGAGAGTAGACGAGGGAGGTCAAGGAGACACGCCACACAGAGTAGCGCAAGAGCACGACAGGAAGAAACAGCAGCTAAGCAATCGTACCAGCACAAAACAACGTGGGGGAAACAAAGCCGGGCAAACAGCTCTATAGGCGAACGGATAAAGTGATGGGCGTGGTTAGAGACGAGGCCGCTAGAGAGTATCAAGAGCAGGATATTGAGGCGCAGAGGAGAATAAATACTGGCTGCAAAGCAAGAAAACAGCCCGAAGGTCGTAGAAGGCTGCGTAGAGCCTTTATGCTGGACGTCCTGGTGGCTTTTTGGCAGCAGTTTCAGTAGTAGGTGGCTGATATAGAGGCAAGCCGGCGTATGGCTTGATGTGATGGCAGCCGGTGGTTAGAGGCTCCCCTAGCTAGCTGTGAGGATATAAAGACGATAGGGGTGGGGGTGGTAAAAGCAAGGAAAGGGGGATACAAGCGATGGGGGGGACGGGGGACGGGGGACGGAGG
>NETT01000557.1:0-15053 GCA_003449175.1 Ceratocystis smalleyi
CGATGGAGACTTTGACAAGTACCACGAGCGATGGCGACACAACTGCCCACTTGGATGTAAGGCCTGCATCGAGCCCAAAGAACGAGGCCACTGGTGGACCTGCAAGGCACTGCTGAGACCATGGAGCCAACTCAAGAAACGCGGAGAATCAGGTCACTGCCGTCACATTCCACAGGGGATCATACTAGACAAGGGCAGCCCAGGATGACAAAACCAATCTCGGGACAGAACGACCACCAACACAGAAGGAGACGAGGAGGATGATGGGGAGCGAGACGGAGGAAGGCAGAGACAAGGCGAGGTAGAAGGTAACGTTTGCGGGATTGGAAGTAGATGTCGAGGAGGGTTCCAAGAGAGGGTGCGAAGGGAGCTCTACTACCTGCCACCAGCGAAAGAAAAAGAAAATACACTATGCCGCAACAGCCATGCATACGGAAGGACAATACCGCTGTACTCCGCCGGGCCTACCTACCCCCGTGCCGAAAGCCGGCGGCCTTGGAGACTAGTTTACACGCGGTCGTCGCAGACCAAAAAACACCAGGTACCCAACCCTGGAAGCCCGCAGGTACGCCCGAGGGCTATGCTGGATCGAGAGCCCTCCTGGCCTAAGCACCGGACCCTAAAAAGGCATAGGAGGCACTCAAAGTCTAAGCAGGCCTGCAATTGCTGACCGCCCAGAAGTTACTGGAAGATGACATCAGCCAGCAGCTTCTGTCCGGAACATGCCGTCGTATTGCTGCGGAATAACAGTGATAGACGTAAAATAACACAATAGCAATAACAATAATGGGGACCCACTCGGAGACACTGGAGCCGGCTGGGCGGTCTACCATGGGTGTAAGACGCTGTCACAAGGCTCCAGTGCCTGCGAAAGACACTGTGAAGTGGCGGACGCGGAAGCAATCGCAGCCCTCAGAGCAGTCAAGATGGCAGCTGAAGTTGCCCCACCACAAGCAGAGGGTATGAATCTGTGCGTGGACAACCTAGGGGTAGTCAAGCGGATGAGGAAGCCAGGCACTTCCCAGTTGGGAATTGACGAGATCCGTCGCTCGAGTCCTAGAGGCGCGCTCCGGACACGGCGGCTTCGAGGAGTACCACTCTTCCCGGCCGCTGGTATAAAAAGGAAAGGTCAAGATGCCGTAGCAGCTATGCCTGCTCAAGGACAACCCCGCTGTACTCCACCGGAGTCTGTCCCCCGCGCCGAACGCCCATGGCATTTTAGATGAGCCTTCCACACAGCTACCGCCGACTAAAAAGCCAGCCAGAATTCTTCCAGTCGCGCTAAACAGAGAGTTCTCCTAGCTTTGATGCTATGGTTCCCTAGCCGCAACTCTATAGTCAGCCTAACAGTAAGTCAAGCTTGTCCAGTATCCAGTGCAGTGTCGCTCGACCCCGGTGTCCTCCGTAACGCCAAATGCGCCCAGTCCCACCGTCGCAAAAGCAGCTAGCTAGTTAGGTTAACACGACCAGAAGACAGGAGCTATGCATCAGATTCTAGCAATATAGTACTATAAATATATAAGCTTTAACATTACATAGGCCCCCATGGTTTGGTCTAAGCAAGCCTCGCTGCTGTATAACTTCTGCCGCAAAGTTCATAGACTACACAAGAAGGTCGCTATAAAACGCAAAGTATCAGCCTTACATACGACAACCCCAAGACTCGTCTTCGTCTATACATTATACCCATCTCGAATGGCCCATGGTTCCACCACCCCATCCCATCTACAGCTTGCCAACCTTTTTCGTCAGCTCCTCAATAGTGGTTTTGTAAACGTCATCGGGCGACGGGCTGGAGTCAATACGCACAACTCTGCCACTGTTGGCGAAGCTGTCAACCACCGGCATGCTGGTTTCAACAAATGTTCTGAAGCGCTTACGGATGCTCTCAATGTTGTCGTCTGCTCTGCCACTAGTCTTACCGCGCTCAAGCAGACGACGCTCGAGCTCCTGCTCCGGGCACTCGAAGAACAGGACTAGCTTAGCGGGACACACAGCCTCTTCAAACTTGACAGCCTGGTCCATCTTGCGCGGGAAGCCGTCAATCAAGAAACGGCCCTTTTTCTCGGCACCCATGGTCTCGGTCATGGCATTCTCGAGCAGCTTGATAGTCACCTCCATGGGCACGATCTGGCCGTTCTTGATGTAGTCGCGGATCAGATCGCCAAACTGCGAGCCTGGCCGGTCCTGCTCAGCACGCAAGAGGTCGCCGGCCGACAGGTGCGTGAAACCGTACTCCGACACGAGGCGGGCACATTGTGTGCCCTTGCCAGCGCCAGGACCACCGAGGACGAAGAATACCGTCACATCGTCAGGGTTGAAGGCGGGTGTGTCAATGACAACAGCACTGGACTCGGTGGTTGTCGCAGGTTCGGGGGCGGGGACATCCTCGGGGGGGGCGGCGGCTGCCGTGGCAGCGGCTGCAGCTGCAGCACGTTCAGCAGCCATCTGGGCTCTCTTCTGTTCAGCAAGATCTGTAGATACGGGAAGAGAAAGAGCGTTAGAGCATCAATAAAGAAAGGGCAGAAAATCAATAGTCTATCATCTGGGACCCAGGTGAAAACGATACAAGGAGAGGGAAGCTTGGGAGCAGAAAATAAGGGATGCTGACGGTAGTGCTACCAATCAAGCTCTGCACTACGTTGAGACAGAATCAGCCCATCCCACCAAGCATTGGCCGCGAACTCCGACAAGGGGAGGGTAGTAGCACCTTGCCTGGTGCCTTAGGCCAACATGGCAAGCTTCAAGACGTGAAGCGCCTGAAGGGGCCGTTGGCATACAAGCTCATTCACAGGGGCTTCCAAGTATCAGGTGGTAGGCAGCGACCAGCGACCAGCGACCGGCTATCAGCCAACAAGGCATACTAGCCAATGCATAGCCAGGATGGCAACAGCGCCACAAGCAACCGCCTATTCACAGCACAACATGAATTTCCATACCTTTTCGGCTGTGAACCAGCATAACGTACGCTCCCGTACCAACAACCACCACACCCAGGAATGGTAGCACACTCATGCCATCCTTCTTTTTGGGCGCTGGTGGTGGCGACGGAGCAGCAGCTGAATACGCGCGTCGGCCGGCCGCCACCACACGGTTGCGAACGGCCGGCCTAGCCGCAACAGAAGCAGAGGAGGAGCGAGTAGCAGTCGCGATAGCTGTTCTAAGGGACAGCATGGTCGGTAGTATTATGCGTTTCGGCTCGGATTTGTCGGAAGGAGATTGTTCGGCTGATGAACGGAATCAAGTGCAAACGAGGAGAGGAAAGAGGGTTGGGGGGGAATATAATGGCAAATCTAGAGAGAATAGAAAGGAAAGGTTGCTAGTACTAAGGCTGAGTAAGGCAAAACTGGTGTTGGTATGCGTTTTTGAGCAAGGCGCTGTATAGAAGCTACTAATTATTAGAAGTCTTTACAGGCCTATGATCCAAAAAAAACAAGCAAGGGTTTGCAAAAAAGGAGTTCTGATTTCCCGCTTGTTCCCTCCCAACGTCCTGTGCCCAAACACCCGAACGGCCAAGCAAAACAACAACGCGTTTCTTCATCGGCTCCCAGCCTGGCCCAAGTCCCGCCTTGCCCTTCAACCACACGGCTGAGGTCCCTTTCCTCTTGTTCGTCGCGACGACCAAAAGGCCAAAAGTACTTGGGCGGCGGCTGTGGTCGGTGCTAACCCTAACCCATCAATGCAGCAGGAAAGCTCATGAGAACGAGATCAGCATTCCAAATACATAGCATTAGCTTTACATTTACATCCGCACTAGAAAAAGAAAAAAAAGGTGGTCTTTGGGAGCTCGTAGAATCATGCCCCTAGCAGCCCGATTTCCCTCACCGAGCAGCATCGGTTCTTCTCCTTGTTCCCACCTCTTCTTAGATGGTACCTGTGGTTCGTCTCACTGATCTGCGTGCGCCCTCACCCATCACCACCATGGCACCCTCCATCTCTAGCGCGCGCATGCACTCGTTGAAATCTGATGTCTCAACCTGCACATTGACTGATTCACTGAGCTTGCGCAGTACTTCAGCCCAGCGGACCGTATTGCCCGAAGCTGTTAGCTCGTCAATGACGCCCAGGATTGCCTTCTTCATATCCTCCTTTATGCGGCGGTCGGCCGAGCTGGTGCCTTCGGTCAGCAGGCTCATGTCAATGCGGCCCTGCGAATCGGTAGCAGCCGTCTTTAGGGCAGACTTGATTAGGCGGTATGCCTCGATTACGTCATCACGAGTGACTTCGGGCGACAGGCGCATCTTTGCGTGGGCTTCTGAAAGACGGATCATCGACTCGAGCTGACGAGTGGTGGCGGTGATGCGCTTCTCAGAAGAGCGTACATCCTGGCCTAGCTTGCGCATTTCGACATAGGAATTGGTGAGTTCGGTGGCTGCAGCATCCGTGATCTTTGGGTGGACGTTGCTGCGGGCGTAAGAGATGTACATTGTCAAGAACTCAATGGGCTGTATGATTTGTTAGCATAGTGGTCCGATATTAGCGTGTTCTCAGCCAAGTCAAAGAAGCAGAGGGGAAAAGCGAGAAAAAAAGAAAAAAAGAAAAAAAAAAAAGAAAAAGAAAAAGAAAAAGCTCACCATAATCTCGCTTTCTGTGGCCGCATGGTCAGGAGAGTCCTCCAAGTACAGTGATAGGATATGCTTTGCTAACCGACGGTCAGTCTTGTCGTCAGGGCGGTCGAGAATGAGGTACACCAGGTCAAATCGAGAGAGCAAGGTGGGAGGCAAATCAATATTCTGCGGCACGGAAATGTTTGGGTTGTACCGACTGCCAATGGGGTTGGCTGAAGCTAGGATACTGGTGCGGGCATTCAGAGTGGTAATGATGCCGGCCTTGGCTACCGAGACTGTCTGCTGCTCCATGACTTCGTGTAGAACAGAGCGAGTGGCCTCTCCCATCTTGTCAAACTCATCAATACAGCACACACCACCGTCTGACAGGACAAGGGCACCAGACTCCAAAACAAGCTGTCTGGTTTCGGGGTCGCGTGTGACATATGCCGTCAAACCTACAGCAGAGGATCCCTTGCCACTAGTGTATACACCACGAGGTGCAATCTTGTGGACATACCCCAGCATCTGTGACTTGGACGTCGATGGGTCGCCACACAGCAAGATGTTGATGTCGCCACGGTATCTAGGATTGCCGCCCTTGGTAAAGGTCTTGTTTGTACCGCCAAAAAGTTGAAGAAGGATTCCCTTCTTGACGTCGTCCATCTCATAAATTGATGGGGCCAGTGAGCGCGCAAGAGTTTCGTAGATGTCTGGCTTTTGGGAAGCTTCCAGGATCTTACGCTCTTCCTCGGGCGTTATCTTGCGTGTCTCGGGTATGGATGGGTTAGCCTCAGTGGGCTGGTTATCGTCTCCATCCAAGATCAGCGTTGATTGGTCGATTCCCATGCGCTTCTTGTCAATCTTCTGTGCATGGACAGCATCAACATATGTCTTGTGGACGCTTTTGATAGCGCGTTGATTGGGGTTAACCCTGACCGGACTAGCTCTGTAGATGCCGGTAATGACAACGCGGTCACCAGCTTTGCAGCAATCAACCATATCACGGTACATCATGACCGACACAGAGTGTGGGGTCTGGCCAGCAGGTACATCATCCGGGGTTTCTTGGAGCTTGAGAATCTGCTTATCCTCAAACGTGCAACGGTTATGCTGGATTTGCATGGAATTTTTCGCGCTACAGTTGACATTGGGACATTCGGTGGGCTCCGTGATACGGCCTCTTTCGTTGTAGGCCGAATGAGACCAGCCGCAGACATCGCACTTGAACAATGCAGTCTTCATATCTGGAATGACTGGCGTGGCACGAATAACCAGACCTTTGATAGTAATCATCTTGTCGATGTCCGACGGGTCAAGGGAGCGCATGTTGCTTATCTCATCCATACCGTACATGCGGACTTGATATTGCGCTTCCTGTGCTATCTCCTCCATAGACTTTTGGTGCCTGTTGTGATGGCTAGGAACGGGGGTCGAAGCGAACTCTGAGTCAAGCTCGCTATTAGGAGTAGCCGCAGGCATGTTTGCCTGATTTTGGTAGCGCTCTCTCGCGCGCTTTTGGTCTTCTTGGGCAGCTAAGCTGACCATGATGTCTCTAATGCCCTGATCGAAAATCGGCACCATTTCCTGAGGGTAGTGGATGACCTGCTGTGCGAGGCTTTCAAACCCGGGGAAGCACTTGATATCTGAAATGCTGACGGGCAAAGTTTGCACGCCCATTTCTAGCATCAAAAGCATATCCTCTCTGTAGCAATAGTCATTAGCACCCGGGGTTTCAGCAATCTCCGCGTCTGTCATGCCGTCTCTGATCATGCGCATTCTAGGAGTGAACTCCATAAGGAACTGGTGCACTCGCGATCTCGTCAACTCTAGGTTGATGGTAGTACCCCAGATCAGCGCGGTGTTTCCAACGTTGTTATTCTCGGCCTCTGAGTTCAACATAGGCGTCTGTCCAGGAGTCGAAGGGGGGATGAACGGGGTGCTTCCAGGCACCGGGCGAGGTTGTTGACCGAAAGACGCAGGAGGCTCCGTGCGTGCGGGCCGCCGTGAATCGCGGTCGTAGTCGCTACCCTGAGAAACAAACATGCCGCTTATATCGCTGTGCAGTTCCGACTGCTGGCGGATAGAGCGTCCAGGACTCGAGCTCGCAGGGTAATTGACCGGAGACGAATCTACACCAAGAGACAATGCGGTTAGAAAGGACATTGGATGATGCCGATCGGTATACACTATTCGATTCTGCACATACCACGAATCGTACGCATCTGACTGGCCCGTGGCGTCCGGTCACCCATATCCTGCGAGTCTGTCATTTGGCTGTCTACAGCCAGTGGCGACGACGGGTTGGCGCCCATGGGTGCGGGAGACGACTGGTAGAACATAGGGCTGGACGCCATGTGTGAAGGGAGCCGTGGCGTTTCCGCCGCGCTAGACGGGGTGCTAGCAAGCGGAGAGTTTGGTTGTCCAGGGTTCAGGCTGCTGTTGCGGCCGGAGTGGCGTGGGGTGTCATCATTATTAGACATGGTGCAAGCTTTGCGGGGGTGGTGATGTTTTGATTGAAATTTCCCGCCCACAAGGCTTGCGTCCCGGATTTAAAGCGGCAAGGAAAGATTTGAATAGGACACAGTAGGCAGCCTAATTGAGCAGTTGTAACGACTGAAATTCTGCTGTTCGTTTTGGCGACAGTAAAGAAGAGAAGCCTGAGCGGTAGGTCCGTAGTAGAAGGAAACGCAGTGTGTAGGCTATCCGGGAGTTTGCGTGTAAAACTCGTGGCCCATCACAAGTTTTGGTTGAGGGGCATATGAAGAACAAGGGCTCAGCGCGCTGAGAGGGGCCAAAACATGGCCCAAAGACGCGTTTTCCACTTTACACGTCCGTAGCCGCGCTGCAGGAAGCTGACACTGTGCTTATATGACACACTGGCTCTTTCAAGCACAGTGCCTACAATCTTGGACGGCCCATAGTATCCACCGGGAAAGCTGAACCTCGAACGCCATGACAATAACTACGATCACCACGATTATTTCGGTCAAAGTCTGTTTAGCCAGACAAAGTAAATTTATGAATAATAAATACTACCCAAACCTAACTTGTGAAGCACCTTGCAGCAGACAAGACGCTATAGATTGTGAATATACAGGCCCTAACCTATCGTAATAACGGGTAGTCTCCAAATACAAGCGGATAAGAGACCACTTCACGGGCCATAGAAAAGTCCAAGCAAAAGCTTGCTCCGGATTTATAGCAGACGATGAGTTCAGCCAATAAATTCATCCTTCAGTAGTGTTTCCCACGGCTGGTTTAACTCCCACACCTTCTTCAATAACTTCCGCGCTTTAGACACCTACAAATAGTGGTAGAGGTTAGCATGTCGTCTTTGCCCAGTGCCCACGGTAATGCCGTCATACAGCCGACCAACTTACTTGCTTCATTCCATGCGCCTCAATATTATTGAAGCGGTTGTCAATTTTCTGCCGGTCTTCTCCTCGCGTTGTATTACAACCAGCTGTAAACATGGGAAATAGAATACCCATCTCACCAGTGCCGCTGTCGCGAACCTTGTCCATACACTGGATGATCTTGTTGACTGCATATGCCACATCCTTGTGCTCCTTTGGCTTGCCCAATGCACGCTGGTGTAAATGCACAAGGCCAGCCCAATGGAATGCCTCATTGGTAGCGAACATCTCTGCCAAGCTCGAGCGATCAACGCCTGGCCTAACATGGTCACATATGTGTCCATTGCGTCCCATGCTTTCCCTGAGAGCATCATTGAGGAACTTTGCTCTCACAAGGGTCTCTGGGTCTGGCCTCCAGTTATGGTTGATAGCACGCTCAGAGTTGAGACGCTGAGAGTCGCTCCTGCGGCACAAGTCAGAAACCCGAGCCAAAAGGCGGACACAGCGTATGGTGAATCCCATTATGCAGTCAATCTCGTCCATATCATCTCCCTGATCATCGCCGATACTGTCATAGTATCCAACCCAGTTGGATGAGATGTCGTGGGACCAGGGCCCTCCACTAAGACTGCCCAGGAGATCAAGGTATACAAACCAACTCCACAAGAAAGCGCAGCACTCGCCTTCTTTGGTGTTTTTGTTCGAACGCCACAAGTTCCGATTCATCATCAGATAACGTGCGGTTATCAAGTGCTTTTGCCAACTAATCTCGGACCCAAATGCATTGGGAGATATAACTTCCAATGAAGCCAACATGATGCTGGAGGCGAGGTTGGCGATGGATGCTTTGGAATTGTCGGGGTTAAGGCCGATTTTGACTTGGGGAATAACTTCAAGAATCCACTGTGCCATTCGAAGTTCCGGCTCCTTTTGGCCCAAAAGGCGAGCACGATGGGAAGCTAGCAGCAAGTTAATTAGCAGGGGCATTCTTGTCATAAGTACGTAACTTGGAGCTCACCCGAATAAGCCAAAAGCAAGCGAAGCAAGTGAGGCACCGCAACGGCAATCTCAGGCAAAACATTGCGATAAGGATTGCGTTCGATGTCATCATATGGCATCAAAACTAGAATAGAACAAAGTCATCAGCATTAGATTCTGGCCGTTAGGAAGAGACATGGCTTGTAGTTCAAGTTTCAAAGTTTCCACGTCCTACCTTTAGCTGTGTGGTTAAGGAAATGATGCTGTAGAAGAGTGAAGAAAAAAGGTTAGTAGTCAGTGTCGAGACAACGGAACAGAAAGAAGAACACAATCTCGATGACAATGAACTAAGTGTCGAGCCTTACAAAATACTAGAATATAAAAGTCAGTATTCACTTTTCCCAGCCAATTCAGGAATTCGCACAGCGGATGGATGACTTACAAGTAGGTGCATGGGGTTTTCAGCAAGTCTTAGTAATAGACGTGTTAGTAATTTCTCAAACAGTGGACGAGGTCAAGTTGCTCAAAGAGAGGGATAAAATAAATAAAGAAAAAAAGGTACTCACAAAGATGGAAGCGGCATATATTTGCGCGGTATCACAATGCGTATAGGATCCCTATAGTAGTCAACATCCTTGGTATCCATTGGACACCAAGCTGATGAGACACGGATATCTTGGATATTTGGGGGACTCTCGGCGGTGACCTCGCCGTCAACAGGTATTTCGGGTAAAATGGCGTTGGCATCGTCGTTGCTCAGCAAGTCACGGTCCTTTCTACCCAAATCGAAGCCAAAGAAGAAAGTGTCATCTGGGTTTGTAGTTGCCAGTCTAACCTCGTCCCATTTTCCAATGTCACTCCATTTGACAGATATTGGAAACGCACGTTCAGGATACTCGACGGGGTTGTCAGATAACAGCGAATTGACATCAAGACGTTGTACGGGAGATTGCAGTGGCGGCGAACGATTGAAATCGGTCAATCTAGAGAGGTGAACATCATCATCACTGTAAGTGCTGCTTTGCGCGGGAGTTCTAGGCGAATTTTCTTTGAGGTGCTCAGGCAAGCTGGGGCTATGTGAGCTATTAGATGAGGTTTGCCGCGGCCGAGAATAAAATGCTTCCGTGTGGCTAAATGCTGTAGGAAACTGCAGAGAATGTAGAAACTGCTGCGATGACTGGGAAGAAGTATATGTGGCATCTGGAGCATTGATATTGGCTTGAAAGGTGGAAAACATGTTCCCCCCTAGGAATGGCTGAGGCGGGCGATTTTCAAATGATAGCCTCTGTGAGGAAGAAGCTTCACATGATTGAGTGTTGACTGGAGAGCCAGAAAGTTTCATTGGAGCGTTAAATGTGGCAAAGGATGAGTAAGAATTGTGCTCTGGCGAGTTTTGCAAGCTAGATCCTTGTTTTAATGGCAGTTTGTTTCTGCGAGAACCCGATAAAACGGGTTGTGAGAAAGACTTTGCCGGCAATAAACTTATAGCATCGAATGAGTTCATAGAAACACTGTTTGTTTTCGGAGGGGCTGGCTGGATCTGTTTCAATTTGGTCATTGAGGGTTGGTTCACGACTGTGAGCTCATTAGACAGCGGCGCCATACCGGGATTGGAATCATTATTGAAGTCTGCAGTTCTTTTTCCTCTTCGGCTATCCCAGTTGAGTCGAATGCTGTAATCACATTTTTCTCCGACTCTGTCGCAGCTGTGGTCACGTATGTTAGCCATATGGGCCATTACTGTGCCACTCATGGCTTGACTTGGGCGTAAACGTGTAGGAGGCATGTTTACTTACTTTATACACCGAGGACGCTCTTCGCCACACTTGACTTTACGTCCTTTGCACGGCCTAGACATCGTGTTAGCTTGGATATTTGTATCCATAGTTGGTTGAAAAACACCAAGCAAGATTTGGTTCATCCAACGCGAGATTTCGCCAACTAGACTCTTACCAGCATCCGGTGCGGCTCCGTTTCTTGGGCTCAGTGCCAGGCTTCTTAGGGCGCGGCATTATAACGAGTATGGTGTTGTATGTCAAGTCTCAGATGAAAAAAAAAAAAGAACTTGAGACAATCAGAAAAGACTATCCACAGACATCTCCACAATCAGATGTGGCTTTGTTGGATAGGACGTAGTGCTAGTAGTACATGCGCTGTCTGGCAGTCCCAAAAGGAGATGTTATCGACCAGAAAAGATTGTGAGTCAGTGTAGAGTGGTTTTGCCTGTCTGAGTCGAAGGTGTGACGTCTGTGTACGGGTCCTATTATCCAGGCACGACAAAGAATAGTTAAAAGAGGTGATGCTAGAAAATAAAGCAATGAGGACGGACGGAATCGGATCAAGGCAAGCAAGTATAAATCTTGAAGGTGTCAACAAGGAGTTGACGTGGTGGTGGTCTAGAATGAAGAAGAAAGGGGAAGAAAAAAGAAAGAATCAGGATAGTTGGAGCAGTGAGGAAGATACCGTTGTAAGATATCCAACGTGCGGACTTGCAGCTTTGTGCTCGGAATGTTGCAGGGGGGGGGGAGACTTTTATGACGGACTGCTTGCTGCACACCAAGACAAATGTCGTTTAATGCAGAGCAAGGCCAAGACAGGCAGGGCGGATGGGAAGTGCGTCTCGAGAAAGTTCTTTACTGTTCAGATGGAAAGCAAGCCGCTTCTAAGTAGTTCCAGTGGTAAAGAAGAAGAAGGCTAAATAGAGAAAGACTGAGGGCTGGTTTATACTTATGTATGCAGCCTTAAGTGGGGGAGGGGGGTCAACCCGATGGATCGTGGTTAGAGGAGAGGCGTGTGGCTGGCTATGGCAAGGCGATGTGGTAGCTATCAAGAGACAAGTTTTTTGCTTTGGGGAGGGGGGGGGGGGGTGGTGAAAAGGTAAAGAATAATAAGAAGGAAATAAAAGAAACCCTGACAGAAAAATGGAAATAAGCAAAGGGTATCTTAAAAGAAAAGGAATAAAGCTGCAAGTCTGGTCACCTAGAGCAAGCAATATAACTTTACACCAAACGGGCCCGAGTCGGACGGAAATTTGCTAGATCAAACAAGTCGTAAAACAGTGTATGCACGTACAACAGAAGCTACCAATCTGCCGTGGCTGCGGTGGGGCGTGGCTTGAAAGAGAAGGGTGAAGTGAAGGCGAAGGATGTGATTATGATGTGTATTGTCTTGGACGTCATGGAGTTGAACACGGGTGGGCTAGTGAAAAGGGAGAGAGGGCAGAGATGCAAATCAGCCAGACGCCGAGTCCCAATTCTGGCATGCCTGCAGCACAATGAACGATGCCCAAGTCAATAAAGCCTGACTCAAGGCGACTACGAGGATATCGTATCCCAGTGTATATACAATGCCAGTTGAGAGTAAAAAGAAAAAAGAAAATTGAAGGGCGAAAATTTGGTGGTAAGCGGGGGAGAAGGTGTTCCTGTTCAAGAAGTAAAAGACGCGTGTGGAAACGAGGGAAAAACAGAAATAATAAAAATAATAGGAAGGAGAGAGAGGCCCAGGTAGGAGAATAGCGACCCTGATGAGCTTCAAATGAGCCAGGGTGGTAACAGCCTAAAAGAAGAGCAGGCCGTGATCAAAGAAACAACGGCAAATAACACTGCAGGTCCAACTTGCTCTGCAACTATTCCATTTGGCGATGGTAGGCAGGCAGGCGTATGCCCTCTCTCCAGTGGTAAAGGCAAACGGAGAAGTGGATATCTGGGCCAACCTCGTTTCTTCCCACCCTCATTCTACTGCGCTTCTTTGCCCTGCCCTTTCTTTCCTGATCTGCCTTGCTCCTCTTCTTCCTCTTCTTCCTGTCCTTCCTGTCCTTCCTATATTTCCGCCCACTCCCTTCCTGCGGATTACGTGCATATAGGCTCGCTACCTGAGAGATGGAAATCAAATCGCAATTTATTCTACAAGAGAGACTTCAAGGCGACGATCATACCGTATCATGATATATGAGCCCAAGAAGATATCCTAGATAACTATGCGGGCAGCTAATACAGTTGCCAGCAATGGACCATTGCCTGCCTGCCTTGGTGGTCTCGCTGGCTGTCTGTCATATAATGGGGGCGTAGTATTGCCATGTTGGCAGATGGTTATTGTAGAACAGAAGTGTCTAATGCTACGACCGCAGAAAAGTCACCTCCATGTCACATGTATCTCACGCCTTACTGTATACTGGCACTTTGGGTAGCTAGCGGACATATCTAGTCGTGCTATAGCTGCGATCTTCCTTTCTCGCCGTCATTGACTGGCCCCATCTTGCTACGTTGCTGACAGATAGATGGGCGGGTTGAAGGACTGTGCTGGCAACTATCTGGCTATGCCTGCCCAACGAAGCTAAGGGCAGAAGACCAGAAAAAGATATAGGGAAGGGAAGAGGATAGATAGCAAGAGAAGAGAAAAGATGGAAAATAGAAGCATGGCATTTGCGATACGGGCAGTGCTAGCGGGTACTTGCAAACACACGAATGCAAGTACCAGGTACCAAGTGCACAGTAGACTAGGTAGCAGTGCAGTGCCTGTGGAAGACGCTGCCTAGACAAGCCCTAGCCGCCCCCTTTCATTGTGCACTATGAAGGCAAGCAGCCCAGCAAATCCGTGCTCGTCAGATTTCGGACAGCGAGAGCTCTCGGCTGTCGATGCTACTTACTACCTGCCTTCCTTGAGCCCAGTTATGCTGTCATGCTGGCCTGTCTCTATGCCGCCACAAGATACACGCTTGTTATGTAACTTTGTACATTCACACACAACCACGCGCGCATGCTCATAGATTCAGCACAAGCAAACGGCGCCCTTCCACCTACGTACACGCATACACCCATTCTCTCACAAGCAGTTTGGTCCTGGCATAGCTACAACAGCCGGCTTCCCCGTACGCATGCTATACTAAAACGCTACCAAGAAGAAAAAGAAAAACCAAAAGTGCTCTGAAGGGGGGTAAGAGATGGCGGCAGAACGAGACCCTGGACGGGTGAAGGAAAGCGGAAAGAAGAGGACAAAAGTCGACTTGTAAAGGCCTCAAAAATTGGGCCGTTGTTCACTAAAGATGAGATGAAGTTCGACTTATAGGCCGCCCAGTTGCTCGGAGACTTGTAGAGTTATTTACCTCTTACCAAGTCTCGACTCCTGCGCCATCAGATGAAAAGTCCTTGCACAGTTTTCTGCATCCCGTAAATTTAATGGCTCGATAGGCGGGGATGGGATATCAGCAAGGCCCTTTAGCCCAACAAGTACTTTGTTCGGTGTTTTTCCTCACCTCGTCTTCTACAGGCATTTCAAAACTGGCCATTGTTTATTTCCCACTTCTTCTCAACAACAGGAACAATAGGACTCTAGCTCCATCGCCCCACAAGAGATGAACATCATATAACCGAGCACAAATCTGACATTTGCGTGCACGCACTAAGATCCAGCATGCTTATGCTGAATCGCCAACCTAGGTCTGTCTATGTCGATGGAGGGAGGCAACCAATGCCTGTAGACGGCAACCTACTATATAATACTACTAAATACATGCTCAACACCAGAAGTTGACAGGCCCTCCACCACCAACTTGGCCGGTATTTAATGCAACACTAGTGCGCATATGAAGTGGTCTGAGAGCCCGGGTAGGGGCTGGGGCATGAATGGCAAACAAACGCTGCAAACAAACGAGCATGTCTTGAGCACAATTGTATTCGGAGATAAAGCGTGAATATCAAAACGGACACTACCCGGCATGTTCGTAGCACTAAGCAAGCAAAGCACCGTTTACAATTGAGAAGCAAACAGTGTAAACCCAAAGGCGGCTAGCACTCCAATAAGCCACGGCCAAATTTTCAGGCTAAGCCCAAAGGATGACGTAGGTAGCTGGTTTCTCCCCTCCCCTTGCCAAGGCAAAGGTATGCGGAAAGGCACGAGGAAGAAAATATGGGGTACAAGGCAAATACGAGGGATAGCTTGCGTGCTGGCAGTACCTATGGCAGCCCATGGATCTTGTATCTCGGCCAGGCTAGTTTGCCCCGCGAGCATGTCATGAATCAAGACAGCCAGTGCGTAAAGAACTGGGGCTTTAGTCCTGCGCTTCTAGTGCTTCCGTACCTTTGACTTTTTTTCCTCCTCGCAGATATCCGCATAGTTGCTTCGGGCATCGACAAGACCCTACAATGCGGGCCAGCCCCCCCCCCCCCCCCCC
>NETT01000558.1:2738-14999 GCA_003449175.1 Ceratocystis smalleyi
TCATTGCGAACGTGAGTGGCTACATCTAGGCTTGGTCTCAATGGATAGAATTGTCAATAAATCACCGAACTAGCTTTTTTAAATATACCCAAAGAGGGCTACTTACTAAAGGTCTACCTGGGATGACATAACCTTGCTTGTTGAAAGCCAACGAACTCTCTGCCAATATTGTGCACTATAAGGGTTAGAAACCCCTACATAAGCTCTTATCGAATGCAGGCTGCTGGCAAATTTTCGTGCACTTGCGCAAGGCTTGTGCACAACCGTGACCACAACTACAAGACAGAGGCCGAGATGGCTTTGCTTTGATTGAGACCAGACTGTCGATGTTTGAGCCCACTGTACTGGAAGCTTCTACATAATCTCCTTGAACCGGAACTGCCCTACCGCCTTAGCTTGTCCTTTACTAACGAAGCACACGTGCCACCTCCACCATTCGGATTCGTTCATCACATAGAGGCCACTCCATGTCCAATGGCCTTGATGGCATGTCGCAGAGCGAATTGTGCTTCCATAATCCAACAGTGAACACACCTCTACTCCCTGATGGAACTATACGCTGTCTTCGTGTTCTAGTTGTCGCGGCGTCCACCTCCCATGTTGCTTTGCAGGTGGCACTAATGGCGATGGCATTTGATCTTGTTCTATTTTTCTCTCTAACGTGTAATCTTGGACCGGTCCCCGAACCTGCTCGCACGATTTATCTGTCGCGAACTCGCAACACTGAGCCCTGATACTAGCAGCACAAGGGGTAAGAAAAGGACTCGCACCCATATTCACATTACAAACTCCATGTACTTACTCTGACTGGGTAGGAGGATTCCTTTTCTCCGTCAACGCAGTGCTTTTGACCATTTCCAAACTTGCTATCAGAACACTTGCAGTAGAGGAGTGACAATCCAATCATCGTTCCTGTCATATTACGTCATTATAGGTTGTCAAATATCGTCTCGTTCACATCAAAGCCCAGCTGTTTCGGCCCTTTCCCCTCTCTTGACCACACATGGTCTTTTTTTTCTTTTTCCTTCCATATAGGCCCTTCTGTCCGCCCGCCGCTTCTCTTCCCTCTACCCCCCGCGCCTACTCACGAGTCTGCAAACACTTGGTATGCCATTATCATGATCCAAACTAGGAAAGCCGTACCGATAAGTAGAAATGAAAAAAGGGCATGCCACGATTGACCTGCGAAGAATATATAACTTCTATCAGTAAAAGGCTTGCCAGCGAGCGAGGCTTTGAAAAAAAAAAAAAAAACTCACAAATGCTTCGCTGCATCATCCACGCTAGCGTTCGCATGTTCTCTCCCTTGGGATCTTTCGAGAACACCTGGATGCTACACTGAGAGTTGACGCTCCCTGAGCCCCAAAGTGCCATGCCGATGCGCACCAGGCCTACCATCCACATGAGGAAGAGCACAAAGGCACCTATCATTACAATGGCTGGCAGCAGGCGACGCCTCCATGTAAGCCATACTAATATAAAAATAAATACGAGAGTAAGGCATGAGACCGTAATAAAGTACGGGAAGTACCTGCATAGAAAGCAAACATGGTCAGCACCTAGGATGACTTCAATTGATGTAAGCATGCTGCCAACTCACCATGGAATGCCAAGCTTCATCCGGTTTTGAATGACTACAAAGTTAGCTAGGATGCCCAGACAGGCTGATGATGACAGCAACATGATGAGCATCCATATATTGAACAAGAAACCAGGCCAGCGGTACTGGTGGTGGTGTGATATATAGCGCCGGGCTGTTCTTGAGGGCGCAGTTCTTGTGGTCGCCCCGGTCTTGACAGAGCCGGACTTTCGAGACCCCGCCATGGCGACAGTGGCTGCTGAGCAAAGCGCGTATTTAGCCCCGATTCGGAAATATAACTATTTTGTAAGGCGGTCCAGATAGATGGCTTGTAAAATCCGCAACGCCTGCAGTGCTTGTAACTCCGATGCCAGCCCTAACTCTGTGCAGTCAAGTAGCGGTGGGATATACCACAGGATCCCTAGTCTTTCTTGAATTGTCAGCTGTCAATGTGGGAAGATGGCCGTTGCAAATCACTAACGAATGGAGGCTCGCTGGGGGAGAGAAAAAAGCACATGAAAGAGAAGATGAAGAAAGAGACTTTAGCCGCCGAACAATCAGGGACAATGGTATTCTTACTAATGAAAGATGATAGCCGCTGGAAAATATGGAGATACAGCCTCTTGAATATCTGGTTAACTTGTTTCGGTGCAGGAGAAGAAACTCCGTAAATGTAACCGCTGTCTCAGTTGTGGCGTCTGTGGTGATTGGACGTTTTCATGTCTTTTCGCTTTTGTTACTATAGAGACTTAAGTTATGCATGAAGTATAGTTGGAGGATAAAAAGATTTACAAATCCGTTACTGGGATTACAGGGCGCTTGAGCCACAATGGCTTTAGCTAAGACTTGGCCTTTCTATTGAGGGAGCATTCGAGCATAGATAACAAAGACAAAGTCTCTCAAGGGTGGTGTTCTATGCGCTCTGTTGGAAGGGGCGTGTCGTTCGTTGCTCGAGCATTTACACCATCGTGAAGCATTGTTGGGGCTTAGATATAGGGGCAGCAGCAGCTGTAGTGTAGCGGGTATGGGCCTGTCCCACTGCCGGGGATCAGCACCCTAGCCTTCCTACTTCAAGGTTCTCTTTTCTCTTCCTCTTTTCTTCTTGCTGCTCCTTGGTACTAGTTGCACAAGGGAAAAGGGTATCGTGAAATTGCGTGTATTGATTCGAATTGCTGTGAAGAGTCTGCCCGTAGTTGGATTAGCACTGCGCAAGCTCTAGTATAAAATACTCGGGTATAGTTGTGCTCCATGGTAGAACCTAGCTCCTTGATAAATCAGTAGAACACGGATACACTGCACGCCACAGCTCTTTTACGTCTCTCCCTGGGTACTTCACATAAGGGTGCTTTATGCTTGGGGACAGGCATGTGCTATTTACTACCTGCACGTCGAGTTAGTCATGTGCCGACGAAGCATACACCCGTACTAGTACATAGGCCTATGACGGGCGCTAGAGCACTAGATAGTGCCCTCCGTCTCTGTGTAGTATTTTTGATATATTCAAGCCTGTTATACGATTGCTTACAGTAGCCGCGACAACAATCATCAGCCATTGGGTGGAAGAAGTACGATGCTACATGTACTTTTATGGCGCCTTCTAGGGCTATATGCCATTGTATTAAGGGTATCATTGGGCACACAGGATGGTTCTTACGAGAAAGATAACAGGCTGCTTGTGGATACATGAGTAGGACAGTGGTTTAAAGAAGAGGCTGAACAAATCAAAGCCGTGGATTTTCATGAATACGCTGAGCCTAGCCCACCATCATCTGGACTTTGCTCGCTGTTCCCGCTTATATGAGAAATCGTTGTCCATTTTCAAGCCTGATTACTGCAAAACTGCGTCATTGATCCGGACTTTCTCTACAGCCCTTAGAAACGACGCAACCTAAGAGGCTAAGCCAACGAATAAACGAGCGTTTCGGAGGTCACTGAGCAAACGTAGTGAAATGGCCAAGGAAATTTCCAAGCTAAGAATGGACCCAGAGAGAGGGGGTCATAATGACCAGGCAATGGAGACCCGCGTTAAAGCGCCATCGGTTGCCAAGAAAAGAAGAGCCTGTCGCATGGCGAAAGGAGAGGCCCAGGAGTGGCGAAAATGAAATATCCGTATATGTTACGGCGGTAGCTCCCATCATATTAGCCGGTGTCCCAATCTGCCTGCATTAGCACCTACTATCATCCTACCTAGAGATCTAGGGGATGCATTATTGTGGAACATACGACTGGAGAGGCCCAAGAAAGCACGAATGCCCGTTGAATGATGTGTATAGAGGCTGTTGAGAAGCTTAGAAGAATTTCCAAAAGACTGAGAACAGAGAGAAGGGGCTCCAAAGCTTGTGTAGCTTCTGCAAGTATTCTAACTTCATTGGCGCACTCGAGTCCCCGTTGACAACGGCGAGAACAGCAGCCAGCAAGTGGACAGAAGAAGCAAGAAATGCACTCGGAGTCCTTGGCAAAGGCAAGTCATTCACTGCAGCATGACTTTCATGCATGTATGCTTCAGAGCTTCCTGAACATATACGCTGCCAGCCTGAACATCCCAATAGAGAAACTATTCCCCTCTTTCTTCCTGAATTGAGTCATATTAGACCATCAGTAAGCTTGTCTGAAGTCAGCCGGTGGCCTTATTTAAGCATATTGCGGAAGCAAAGTCATGGCCAGCTAAGCTTGGAGCCCGAAGCCCAAACTACGTGACATCCTTGCCCACCATAAGCTTTTACTGAGTGTAAATGGTAAGTTTTCAAGAAACCAAAACACCCACCATTAAATACGCCTTGCTGTAGATGACGTATTTCTTGAGCCTTAAAGCTGATGATTGGGCTGGTCATTGCCTTGATATGTGTGAAGGCCTCACCAGCAAAATTACAGTTCGACAAAGATATCAATAATTTGTTTTCATCAACCATGTCCTGGTTATAGTTACCTATTGGTGAAGTCTATTAAATAAATTGGAATTAATTTATTGATTGCACTTTAGATACAAGCGCCGGTGTGGATCGTCATGGGAGTTGTTATCAGCGCTTAGGAGTGGGTATATATGTACCCAGGTATACATTATGGGTATATAAGTATGCAATGTCGCAAGTTCTCTTGTTGGGCATCCTAAATACCCAGAAGCTCATCTTTTATTCCTTGCCTGAAAACCAGTGCCTGAAGTTATTGCGCATTGTTCGCTTGGTTTACTTCTTTTCATTTTCACCAATCCTTCAAACTTTGCCTACAAAACTCTCCGTTTACGCTTCTCCCGACCTGCTTGTCAACTGAGTTAAAATGAGCTCCCATGATAGCCAGCCAGTGAAAGTCCTTTCTCTCGGTATGTTGTTTCCCAGGCACTGATATCTTATCCTGCTACTAACTATCACAGATGGTGGTGGTATCCGTGGGCTGTCCAGCCTTTTGATCCTTGAGAAAATCATGGAGGATATCAAGGTTGCTGAGGGCCTGTCTAAAGTGCCAAAGCCCTGTGATATCTTTGATCTTATCGGCGGTACAAGCACCGGAGGGTATGTTTCTCACCATGTCGACCGATATCTATGAAATTGTTAGCTTACGATAATCTTTTGAAAGAATCATCGCTATAATGCTTGGCCGGCTGGGCATGACGGTCGACCAGTGTATTCGAACGTATAGGAGTCTTGCCGAAACAGCGTTCACTCCTAAACGGAGAAAGATCTTCCCAGTATCCCCCTCGGGCACTTTCTCCGCGAAAAAGCTAGAGAAGGCCATAAAACGAGCGATCCGAGAAAATTGTACAATGCCAAACTGTGTGCAGAAGCGTCAGGCGGGCAAGCCTACGACTGATACATGTACACATGAGGACCAGAAGCTACATGACAAGTCATGCACCAAAACGTAAGTTCTAGCCATGTGAATCTAATGGCCCGAACCTGATGTCTAACTATGACCATCCAGTGTTGTCCTGGCAATAACGAAAGCCAATGTTGAAACGCTACCGTCCCTCTTCACGACCTACGACGAATCTATCAGCTTGTCCGAATCCAAGATCTGGGAGGTGGCGAGAGCGACATCGGCAGCAACCACCTTTTTCAAGCCAATCAAAGTCGGCCGAGACGAAGTTGAATTCATCGACGCGGGATTTGGCCACAACAATCCATGCGAGTCTCTCATTGAAGAGACCAAGAGGGTATACCCTGAGCGAAAGATGACAATTCTAAGCATTGGCACAGGCCTTGGGGATGTCATTGAGATCAAGGACAAACGAATCTCAATCATCAAAGCTCTAGCCAAAATGGCCACTACTTCCAAAGCTGCTGATTTGCGACTGAAGCACAAATACAGTGGTATTGGGGGGTATTACCGATTCAACGTGGAAAATGGCCTGAAAGACATCACTCTTTCAGACTGGAAACAGGCAAGCAAGATATCCTCCCACACTCGCAACTACCTTGCAGAACATCGAGAAGCCGTTGCAAAGTTCATCAAGGTCATAGCAAAAGCTAATGCTCTTGATGATCCGTCACGGCCGCAAGAGCTAGCGGGTAATGGCACGGTTAGTGAACTGGGCCCAGAGGATTCGGTCGAGCTTCAGGCTACGGCAAACTATGCGGAGTTAGAAGGTTAGGATGACAGAACACCCTGGTATGATTGCATGAGTAATCGGTCAGGATCTTATCTTCCTCGTACTGCCTTTCTAACAAATGCGATAATGGTATAAGACAGGCAATACATCTGTTGGCTGTGCTGATACAAACAGCCTGCAGCGCCGGACTCGCACATCAAGTCTGGGTAGTGTTGCCCTGTCCTCTTATCCGTGTACCCGTATGGCCGAGTTTGAGACCCGAAAAGCTTGTCTGTGAGAAGGTTGGTGATGGGTAGCGACCAAGAATTCCATAAAACACCTATGGGAATCTAGACGGCCTAAGAGATGACCTGTCTTTCTTGGCAATGCTGATGACACTTGGAAGGACTTCGCCGTGCAGACATTATAGATTGACTTGAATATATTTAACTTCTGCTGGAATCACTAAGACTAAACGACGCGAGGTATCGGAGATGCTATGAATAGTGCAGATATAATGCAGCTTAATCGAGTATCGTATACAAAGTTCAATGGTTCGTTTATTCCACCGGATGAAAAGTAAGAGCCTACTTCCTTGTCGCTGCTGTGCTTTCTGGGAGCTGTGGCCTCAAAAGGGTTTAACCATAGGGTCGGCCATGCTTGCTCTACAAGATTGTGCTACAGGGAGTATCTGAATGGACAGCCTGATGGTTGAAAGGTTGAGATGTTTCATGAGTCTCTGGCCTTAACCACTCCCAATCTTTAGAAGACGCACGCTTCTTACACGTAAATGGTGTAGTGGTGCGACTAGGCAGTAAGTTATACAGTTGCTTTCAAGCTAAGAAAGATAGTGGTAGACAACCTAGAGCCTATTGATATCTCGTAATTGATAAAACGATTCAATGACGACCACAGTTGCATATAGCTGCATAAAACATAGCATATGCTATTGCGCAACACATACTACATGGAGGCAAGTGCAGGTAGCTTTAAGCCTAGCCTTTGCAGTATAGTTGAGTAAGCGGATACCTGATTCTCGGCATTAGGTGTCTCGCAGTTACAGCATGTGCGTTAGTTAACTAGAAATGGCGTGGTCAGCGCTACACATCTTGTAGTAAGTAGCCCAGCGTGTCGAGCTGCCATGAAAATGCACCTAGTAGATAAGTTTGGAGATAATCGGAGAGTTCATGTTGAAGAGGCAAAGGAACAACAGGAATTTATCCAGAGCTATGTGATGGTTTGTATTAATAACTTCTTTGTTCTCCCCTGAGGACCATGAGAAGTTGTGCTTAGGTTTATAGTCACGTGTGCTTGCATGTACGTCGGCTTAGCCAAGTTTTGGCATATTCTAGGCCATATGATCTTCTTCCTACCTTGCATGATGACTTGGTCATGTTCTAGCTGCTGTTCTCCCGTTATCCTCGGCGATATATTCATCCATGGACAGTATGGAGCCTAGGCAGTAGCACTTTCTCAGCTGTTAGGTGGAAGATGAGGGGAGTGAGGATCCGACGAGACAAAACTTTGCAGGTATAGAAACCCAGCGTCGATTCTCGTATGCACAGGGAAGGCATAATCCCGATGCTACTCGTAATAGGCGGTGTAATCCAACGCACAGATAGCAAGCACCAGAATGTGAGTGGCGCTTTACTCCCTAAGTCGCTACATGCCAAAGCATAAGGAGATATGCATAGATGGTAGGGGGGCCTACGGAGGGAAGCGGTTAGACATTGTTACACTAGCCAGCCAAGCTCTTCTCTCCCAATGTGGCTGTTGGCCAATAATCTCAAAGACGCGCCAAAAATCTTCAGCATGGGTGACAATAGTAATTCTTATCATGTTGGGAAATAGCCTTGAGTGCAAGTGACCAAGAACGACTATTCATCCTGGGGACAGGTAACAGCTGTGATGAGCTATTCATGATAGGCTTTTTAGGATGGCAGCCTTGTTGGGTAGACAGCTCTGCATTTTACGAGAAATGATCAAGTCCTGGCCAGAGCTTTGTATGCAGTCCGTCTGCATGCTCGGACCCTATATATGCGGAGCAATGTTGGAGCTGACGGAGGAGGTTTGGACTATGATGCTCGCCTCTTTATTGATAAGAGGGTGCCCTTATCAACTTATCTGCCTTATCCAGAGCACCCGCAGGAGTTCTCCCAGTAGATTGTCCTTAGATTCTCTCCTCCTTCGCCAGCTCCCGGGTGCTTTGGCTATGAGATGTATAAACTTTGATTTACAGTCATGTGCTCTTTCCCCCCATGTCTTCTTTTTTGTGTTCTGACAAGTAGCTACTAGCGCTAAGCTATAGCGAGCCTTTTTGAATGGAAAGACACTTATGCAGTAGAGGCCGGGAAAGAAGTGAACCGTTATCACTAGTATGGTGTACCTGAGCTTAGGTGAGACATGAGGCAGGCAGGTATGCTACCAAGTGCCACGATGTGCAATTCCCCAGGTTTTGTTTAAGGCTAGTCCCTAGGATTGGACATTTCAAATAGCCCAAAGACGCCAGAAGTTGATTAGCCACCAGGCTGAGGCGTGATCACGATTGACTTTGCCAGACGCTTAGGAATCATAGTCGTGGCATTTAACAAGGTCTTTGGAAATGATCATCGAATGCTTGCAGGAATTCCCAAGGGAATCTTTTAGTAGAACCAGCCGTAGCTAGTTGTTATGCACAGGACTTGCGAAGGAAAGAAGTGTTGATTGAGAAGGTCCCCGGCCGCCGCTCACTGGCAGTAGAGCAGGAGCTAGTGTTAGCCAGTTGCCGAGGATGCTTGCATCAGCCAATGGACAACATGATCATGACTCTAGTTTGTGGCGGACGTTTATTGAAAGTCAAGAGTATAGTGCTAAAGCTTTGTCACAGCGTATGTGTATTGCAGTTTGAAGTGGTGTATGTGACTGTCCCCTAGTGTTCAAGGACGCGGAACAAAATATAAACTAAGCGTAATGAAAGATGGCTGTAACATGTTGGGGAAGAGGAAAGTCTGAAAGGAGGCTGTGACGTGGTGTCTTTTCCGTAGAAATGTTATAGCGGTAGGCCTTATGAGCACCACATGTTCTAGGCATTTAGACCTTATACTATAGCTATCCGGCTCTACTTCTTCAAGTGCTGGATGTGTGCCTGTGTCACGGTGATGTGGATTGCAAATAGGCTGGGGATTTCCCACCAACCTACATGCGAAGGATGCCCCATACTTTCGCTCGCCCTTGACAATAATAATTAGTATGCAGACCACAGATCAATTGGCCAATCAAAGCCACATGCCATTCTATTCGGCAAAGATCTTACCCACTACTTGACATGTTCTAGTATTGTAACTAGGCTTGCTACATACACTATAGCGCCGGAATCCTGATCTCGCTTACTGCCCCTTAGCGGCTCGGCGGGATCCAATCACGTCGTGATTGAGTCCCTTACTTGCGATGACGCCGCCGTTGTTGATCGATTTCATAGATCTCTGCAGCGCATAGACGACTTCGTCCTGGGTTGTCCTGAGGGGCCCAATGGAAAGAAGGGTTCGAGCCGCAGTATTTAGTTCTCATATTATCTTAGGCGTCCAGGATTTCGCAAGTGCACTTGGCGTGTGCTTGAAGTGCTTGTAATAAGAAAGTCCATTGCATGAAGTGTCAAGCGATCTGTGATGAGTGTAAAGAAGCTGAAAAAAGCCCTGTTGTTATAAGCTTCGCACGATTGTTGACTTGGGTCATGACTTTGATTGTGGTCTGTGATTGTTTGTCGATCTTATTGAAGCTTGATATGCTTAGAAATGGCAGATCCCCGAATATCGGGTTCACACGAAGATAGTCCACAGGTGTGAACATGGCCTTTTCGTTTGCGATGATTACTAATGCAGAGCTGGTATGATTTATGCGAGAACGGATACAAGCCTCAAGCTCGGGCGATGTTACCAACGACGTGGCGGCAATTAAAGAGCAATGAGGCGTAATATATTGATGGGCCCTTCATTTTTTGAGCAGAAATACCACGATTGACAGTGCTTACCCAAGTGGCATGTCTTCTATCACAACTAGCTACTGGCGGAAGTAAGAGCATGTGGGAGTATGTGAAGAGCTGAAGACCTTTGCGGAGCCAATTGGACCCGGAGACAGAAGACGTGGAAAGCTCGGTGCTCAGGTAGCTAGTCAACCAACAGGCACACGTGAATATGGATCTGTAAGGCTCAAAGTCTCAATAAATTCTTGTTTTTTGACTTTATCCCGAGTTTTCGGTAGATCAAGGGCTGCCATTTCCTACGTTCTGGCTTATATGGGGTTTATCCATCCTTGCTAGACACTATAACGGACAAAGTGATGTGAAGCATTCATATATAGTGATCTCTTGGCGACCTTGGGCTGGCTTATATTAACAATAGCATTCATTCATACGGTTGCAATTGAGAATCTGTGCATGTTGGAGATGCGCAATTTCCCGAGCAGTTATCCCATCTGGGGGATTCCACAACAGCATTACCTGCTTTGCAGCAACATTCGTCGTAGATCTAACCTGAATGGTTTGTTTGGCCGGTCGCCGCGCGATGGAAGACCTTGTCAACTTCAAGAGATATCCACATATATTCCGATAGTCAAGAAAATCTCAAAAGCTGCATCAGCATAGGCCTCGAGACAGTAATAATTGATCACACGTGGATGGATAGCAAAATGTGCGCTGGTTTGTGGCGTACACATATCGAGGCCCCTTTGGAAGCTCCAATTAGAGCCTCAAAAGGCCGATGGCTGTATCTGACTGAGAATCTAGTGGCGAAACATAATACTAGGTCTAGTCAAACATGAGAGCAATTTTCCAAGATTCTATGACCGACTGATAGAGCTATACTATATTTCGGTAGGGGACTCGTCGAGGCAGGCAGCTGAGGGAGGCCTTGCGAAGTCATGGGAACGCAGAGACTGTTGAAGCTGGCTTTCGGGAGAGCTCCGGACGAACGTCAGCTATACTGATAAGAGGAGACCCTTATCTAAATAGGGATAGTATGAATGAAAAGAGGAGAACACCTTTTTATCTTTTCAATATAAATTACCTTAAGAACCAATTCAACAGGTTATCAGCCACAATTACCTTCGTCAAACGATTTTCATGTCGTTTTCATGAGCAAATTGATGCTTATAATATTTTGTGTGATTGTATAAGAAACAACACTCGATAGGACCGGAACCGAACTCGACACCGAACCAGAAACCGTCAAGATGTCGGTTGTACTCCATGGCAGCAACTGGAATAAGTGGAATGATAGCTTCCTAACTCAGCTCCGAAGTAGCGAGCTGATATATCTTCTCCAGAAAGACCCCGTGTATGGCGTTGAGAGGCTCGATTCCTTTAACAAAGGTCAAAAACAAACCTACACCAAAGATGAAAAAGCAGCAAGGAAGTTGCTTAATGTCAGTTTGAGCAAGTTCTATCAAAGTACTGTCAGAAATGAGGCCACTTTGTATGGGGCCTATCAAGTCCTGAAAAAGGCTTGCGCTCCTGATCCACTCGAGGTGGCATATGAGGAGTACAAGAGGGCACTTCGATCGCCCCTAGTGAAGGACAAGACGGTGCTGCAGAGTTGGCTGTACTTCAAAACAGTTCACAATCGATACTTCATCCAAGAAGATACGGAAAAGGATGTGGATATGAAGAAGAAGCGTATTTTCCAGCAATTCCTTTGGCAACTTCCGAGAGGATACAAGGAGGCAATCCTTGAGAGCACCCGGGAAAAATATGAAATCTTGAAGACGATTACACTCCTCGAAAAAGTTCGCAACGACACCTCGGGTGAACAAAAGTACAAGAAGATCAGGGGAGACAGACCAAAAGTCAAGTGTTCCAACTGTGAAAAGAAGGGACATGTAGCTTCGGACTGTTGGTCCAAGAAGGAGAACGACCCTGACCAGGAGGCACAACTGGCCAACCAAAACGCCTAACGTATGTACCCTGAGTGCTATAACTGGGTGATCGATTCCGGATGCTCATGTCATATGACAAAGGCTAATAGTGTTAAAAAACGCACAGGAAACCCGAGGGACAGGTAAAGTGGCAGATGGCAGAAGCATTGAGGCGCTGAAGGTTGGGTCAGGCGCCGTAGAAACGGGAAATAAAAATCTTACTTTGTCCAAAGTTTTATATGTACCTACACAAGAGATTTGGACACGTCAGTGA
>NETT01000559.1:0-14565 GCA_003449175.1 Ceratocystis smalleyi
ATACTACCAAGTATGTCAGCTCCTTACGAGCCGGCCTACTGAGTGTGAGATAGATCGGGCAATTATAGACTCCCATAATAATAATAATAATAAATAAAAAAGCGTCGTTTGATCTTAGTGATTCCAGTAGACGTAAAATATATTCAAATCAAATCAAATCAAGAAAAAATAGAGGGGTACCGCAAACCCTAGTCTAGCGCTTTCCAAAGCTGCGAACAGATAGCGAGACTCTACAGCCGGTTTTCTCTTGTAGGCAGCGGCTTACGCGTGTGCTGTAAATTTGAATGATTTGATTTGATTTGAATGTATTTATCGTCTACTGGAATCACTAGGATCAAACGACGCCGGATTGGTTACCGGACAGAATTAACCCTCCGCAAGGCTGACCACCGGCTTCGGGCGAGCGAAGCACGTATGCTCCCAAGCAAGCTTGTTACTCGCCTTCTTCCAGTGGTCGTCAAAAACAAAAAAAACAAAAAAAAAACAAAAAAAACAAAAAAACAACTCCCCAGATATACCCTAAGTCCAGAAGTGGGGCTAACCCCCAACTTCCCCACAAACATTCGTTCTCCTGAAAAATCTGCCACGTTTCCCGAAGTCATGAAGACCACGAAGACAGGGCGAGCAGAGTCCAGTGCAGTCTGGGAAAACCCATCCAAAGACGAGAAAAAATCCAAACTGTGTGAGCACAGCTGTAAATTTGAAGTATTTGTGCATAGGATGTGGCTCGGGCAGGAAGATATTGCACAGGGACTCAGCACGTGCATAGTCACACTATCTGGAGACTGCCAGAGTGCTCAAGAGGCTCGTTCAGAGCGGAAGCCGTGGCTGCTCGAAATTTTGGAAGCAGTACTGCCATCAGCATGCGGTCCACACCAGGCATGTTCGAGTCCCGGCGAATTCTGCTTCCTTTTTGTTTTCCGCGACTCGTTTTCAAATGTACAAAGTGGTTTTACCCACGGCTCAAGTAGCGGTCGATACTTTGCCTGCAGGAGAACGTGACAATGGCCAAGGTTGACACGCGACAGGGCAGCAACGGCCCGTGACAGGGAATGAGCATTTAACAGTATAAGGGCCGCTTTGCTGCTAAATGACGTAAACCAGAGACCCGCCCGCAGATCGAAAGTTGTCAACAGCCAAATTAAACCGACGCCAAACCTGGGACAGCCTCTGCTCAACCGGTATTCGTCGTCCTCAACTCCGTCTTGACGCTGCCACAACACAAGGACGTGCCGACCCCCTGAGTCCGTGTTAGGGTGTTTCTCCAAATGAAAACGCAACACAGCGCAACCACCAAGATCGCAGAAATATCGCAAGACCAGACCTTGGTACAGAGCCCGTTTTCTTCGCATGGCAGGGCGACCTGTCCGGCACAGTTTCTCGGACTGTTGAAGACGGCTGCTTTGAGTCCCAGATTTCTTAGGGCCTACCAAGAACACCGCGGGGAGATCGATCCCTTTCTTTCCAAGCCCCCGGAACGCGACGATAGGACCAAAAGTGAACCTGGCTGACCTCGGTGTCTCGCGGCTCTACATGCACATCGTTTTGGCCCCCTTCGGTGGCGCAACATCCAAGGCGCGAAATGCACTATCTTGGTATAATACAAGCCTTCGGGGGTTCTTTATTTTTTCAATCCTTAGTCGTGACGTTGTATTCGAGGTCCAAGTTTGCCACCGCATCCGTCGAGGTTCCTGGCACGTGAAACAGAAAAAGAAAGAAAAAAAAAGATTGATTGTTGGAATGCACAGCTTGTTCATAACATGCACGGGACTGGACGCAACTGACGCCGCCTGCGATGAGCGAGATTTGTTGGGCGTATTTTACGTTGCAGTAGAACGCCAGCCAATTGTGGAGGTCATATTACGCAGAAATAGTACGAGATTCAGCAAAAAGCACCGGCGAAGGAGACAGGGAGAGGTCTTGCCAGGGACATGGCATGTTTGTGGATATTCATCTAGTGTATGTATGCGTATATATAGTCTAAGAGGTGCGGTTGTATCTGTAGATGTACGCTGGTGCGTGATATGTAGGCCGATTGTGAGTTCCTGCATACGCTATAAGGAGTGTAGTGTGTATCTGTCGCTAAATGAGAGTACGACTCTGTGCGAAGAAAAAGAAACGGGCAAAAAAAGCCAGATGCAGCAGTTTAAAAACAAAGAATAAAGGGAAGATTACAAGTCCGTCGTTTTTGTACGACTAGCCAATGCCGCCACTACAGGGCCAGGAAGCCACCCACAGCCGCCATGGCCATCACAGCAGGCACCACTATGGCGCCTGCAGCCGGGCGAGAAGCGGCATTTTGCAGATCGGCCGTAGGAGTGGCGGAGGCCGAGGATGCCGTGCTGCTGGGGCGGACAACAACCATTGTAGTAGAAGTAATAACCTCGACGTTGCCGGCAGCATCAGTCGTGGTAAAAGTGGTCAAGGACTCGCTAGTAACAAGGGTGGGCGTGGCAGAGGTGAGGGTAGTAGGTGCTTCTATTAGAGAGAGCGCGCAACAAGGTTAGTTTAGTTGGGCGTCAAATTCACGAGATTGGCCTGAGCCGGACGCAGGCAGAGGCAATTCTTACCGGTAATGGTAGTGTCGGAGTTCTCCTCTGTAATAGTGGCAGGCGTGGAAGTGGGCTCGCTGGCGGTCTCGGCTTGGGAGCTGGTATCAGTTTCGGTAGGAAGTTGGGTGGTCTGTTTGGTTGACGAGGGCTCGGTTGCGACGCTGGACGAATTGCTTTGCCTCTTGGCCATACGCACCAGAGAAGTAGCCAAGCGGGCATCCGTCCTGTGCAGCATCTCGGCAGCATGGCGGTCCGATTCGTAGACGCCGTGGCGATAAATGCCAGGCAAATGCGAGTGCAACAGCTTGTGGAGATGTTCGGGCGAGGCCGAGTTCAGCATGCTGGAGAAGGCCAACTCGTCGACAGCAGGGCCATCGGGCAGGTTGGCATGGTTGGTGACGGCATCGACGTGGCCATGGCTTTGATCGTCTCTCGAAAGGTGGTGGTTGCAAGGGACGCGCGGAGCAAGTGCGGCACCAAGGCATAAGAGGCCGAGCAAGGCGACTAGAGAAACACGCATGGTCAAGGTAAAAAACGAGCGGCGTCGCTGAGAAGGCGAGTTGGGACTGGGAAATGGAGCAGTAGTCGGGGCGACAGCGGGCAAGGGAAGTCCTGGCTTTTCAGATATAGGAGCCGAAGAAAGAATGGAGGCCATGCTTGAGGGGAGAGATTTCAAAAGATAGCAAGGCGCGTTGCCTATTATATATGGATACGACTTGCTGGTGCTGACGCTGCTGCTGGTTCAGTGCAGATACAGATACGGACAGACACGCGCGGGACGTATTAAGCTTGACTGCTGACCAACTTGGGCTGTTTATGGTGTGTCAAGCAAAACAAAAGGGAACAGCAAGCAAGGCCTGGGCTGGGCGTAGGCGGGCAAGACAAGACAGCGGGCGAGTACTGCAGGGCAGATTGTAGGAAGGGAGACGTGCTATATTATGTAGCCAGTGCAGCGTGTAGGAGGTAGAAAGAAGGACGTGAAGTATGGACAGCCCCCAAATGCGAGAAGAATCAGGCTTTTAAAAGAAGAGGGCGGCTGCATAGACGGCAATGGTATTGGCACAGCCCAAGGCTGGGCCGGCGGGGTTGGTTGGTTGGATGGCAGCCGGCCAGGCTAAAGCTGAGCCACACTATTTCTCAAGCACCTTGGATCCCTAGCGGCGGAGGAGGCTCATCAAATTCGGTAATCTGGGATCTAAGGGGCGGACGGGTGGATGAAGGAGGAATGTAGAGGAAAGGAACAGATAGCGAAAAGGGAGAAACGGGATGAAAAATTAGACAATAAACAATGAAAAAGGAAAAGCCTACAACGGTAGCGTCGCCAATACGAGGAGAGACGGCACGAAGGCCCGATGCTGTGCACCGGACTTAGTGCCGGACTTGCTCATGTGCAGCTAGCTTAATGGCAGACTGCGCCAAGTGTGCATTAACATCGACTTTGTCACGGAGACCCTCGAGATACCGATCACAGTTTCCTGGCCCAGCAGCCGAAGAAGCACTAAAAGATTACATGCTAGTCATGAAGAAAACGAAATAACAGCCCCCTTTATTGTCTGCTACAGGGCATTTCTATCGCCAGCGCCAGATGAGATGGTCGGCAGTGTGTGTATGTGTGTGTGTGTGTGTGTGTGTGTATGTGTGTATGTGTGTGTATGTGTGTGTATGTGTGTGTATGTGTGCGTATGTATATGTGCGTATGTGTATGTACATCTATATATATATACATGTTAATCTTTTCAAGCTGGAAGCCTACCGCCCCTCGCCAAAGTCCTGAACGTTTGTTTTGTTTGCCTGTCATCCTTCACGGCTGCTAGCGCATGACGCCCAGCTGAAGCCCTTTGGGCGAGATCTCGTGCAACATCTGTCTGCCCTGTTTGATAAAGGGAGGCTTTATGTGTTTCTCTTTCTGCTAAGCCTAGTCCGCGCGCATCCCACGTATATTATCATCAGCTGGCTATGTAAGCCCAGCTCGTATTCCCAGGATTCCTAGCAGAGCCTCGGAACATGGGTATGCTGTAGAACCGGTGCTCCATAAACAGCTGCTGGAGCCCAGTGTGTCGTAACTCTCCCTATTTCACAAAGCGACGTTCATAAATCACGTAGCCGCGTTACACGGAATAGTCTCATCTCTAGGATCCCCACGAGCCGAAGCGCGTGAAATAGTCATACAAGGCGCTAACTATTAGTGACAACAAACTTCCGCCCTCCTCTTCTTGATGCACTCAAGCCAAGACCAAGGATGCAATCCAGTCCCAACCCTAGGAGAATCCGATCTTGGCGCCCTGTTCGACCTTTACCTACTCGCTTCACACAAAGGGACTATAAAAAACACGCATCCCCTTCTGATATATACTGGTGTATCGGGATCTTCGGCCGGTCCTTCAGTATAGGCCATTTCGTAGAGCCTAGGGCAACTGGCAAGATGGTTACTAGGTTGTTCCTCGCATCTCCTAAGGGCCGCCGACCCCTGGTGCCACAATGTCTTTTTACCTCGCAGACACATCACTAGACCGATGATGGGCACTTCATCCTCAAAGCCAGGCTTCCTAAGCCTGTCCTCAGTGTGTTAACAGGCAGATAATAGGGGGATGACGGGCCTGATCCATCACCTGAACAGGTATTCACCAGAAGGCCTCTCTTCTCTCCCCTGTTTCAGGGATCCAAGCTGGGATGAGAGTATTTTATGGGTTTTTCCACGATGCACTGGCAAAGCAGGTCTCTAAGCAAGTCTTACGGAAGAATGGGACCGGGAAACATCATACTTGAAATAGTACCAAAGACAACAAGAAGGACAGACAAGCCCTACAACGAGCCCACCCCTCTCTCCAACGTTGATTCTCGCCTAATAAAGCGCAGCAGTGAACGCCTTGGGGATTCTCACAAGGGCTGGCGCCATTGCCATCCCATGCGTATGCGCTACCATAGCCAGAGCTGGAACAGCCGGTTGTAGCACTGCAAGGCCCTGTCGGTCTTCTGAACTTTCTGCCAGACTATGTAACCAGGCTCAGTCGAATATTCCTGCTCGGCCAAGCTGAGCTTGCTGGCATCAACTGGGATTCCGCTGCGAAACAATGGCTAGAAATGCAGCCTCTTTATCATTCCCCTGGTGTGGCTGCACTTTATCTGACTGAGATGGAAGACAATGTGCTAGGTACTATACCGTTGAAGCAGTGCCCCCCAATAAGAGACAACCAAGAGTAAGGAGTTGTTTCCGGCGCAGTACTTTGAAGCAAAGTCATTCTTCGCAAAAGCCCGGTAGGGGGATGAGAAGAGAGGTGCGGTACTAGCGGAGCAAAGGTCGTGTTTTCCGCTGCTTGACACTCTTCCACAAGGCCTTTTGGGGAGCGCGGAACAGCATGTTCGTTTGTTATTTGGTGGTGCTACCCAAAACACCCCGTGGCGGCACCAAGTCGGAACGTGGGTGCGTGGAGGCCCATGGAGAACTATAATGTTTCTTACCGTTTTACCTTGTGCCCAGCATTGGCAAGCAGATTTTGGCAATTGTTATCAGCGGGATTCAGATTAACTAGCTCTCGTGAATAAAATACATTCGACATCAAAAAACTAGCTCCCGAGACTCGCGAGATATTTATGGCGCTCTGATGAGGAAGCCAAGAGCAGACTTGATGAGGTCTTGCTGTGCTGGACAGTGATTGCCAGTTTGCAAATCAGCCAGTTTCTCTCGGTCAATTCCAAGAGCTCGAGGTAGTCTAGCTTAGTCTGGCAACATGCACAAGTGTCTCAGCCATGGCAACCCATTTCCATTCCATTCGAACGCCGGTTGAGAAAGGGTCTCGTGGGATGTAAGATTTCCCAGGGCGCGCAACATAAGGGGCGCATAAGACGATCTGCAAGGAAAGCCAATGCCTGTCTTAGGAGTGAGGTCTAGACAACAACATATTTTTCATGTCCAACTGCGAACTGTGAAACAGTACATGTTTTGCCTGTACCTGAAGATGCAACAATGGTTGTGTAAGGAGATAGATGTTTGCTACTTCCCACGCCAAGCTCGTAATGCTGGCTTACAAGTATCTCGCAAGCCTCAGTAATGCCAGGACGGCGACCACCACGAGTCCTTTGAGGGGCTTTGTGTGTGTTTTGTAGCTCCTCTTAGCACTTGGCGTCTTCCTCGGTGCGCTTTTTGGCTTGGCGAATAACTCTCTTGATCTGGGAAATAATCATGACATCGAGAATGCCATTTGGAAACCAGCCGCAAGAGCACTACATCTCAAAGGTACTACCCAAAGCAAGATGGATTTCTAAGTTGTTGAGATTGACATTGCGGCGGTATGTTTTCGGATATGGCGAGTCCCTTTTGGACTTGTGGGAATATATAGGCGTCTATGAGAATTCGGGAGAGGGAGTTCTTCCAGTATCAAGCTTTCTTGAGCCCAGTTCTGCTGTTACAACGATGAATAGGGTCAGTAAAAAGGATGCACCGCATGGGCGCCTCAAGATTGCTCACAGAGATGCCAAAAGCAGGATGCCGGCGGTGCAGAGCAGTGAATAGGGGCAATAAAGAAAGGCAGAAAAGCGCAGCCGCTTGCAAACTAATAATCTGACGATACAACCAGAAAAGCGTATTGACCTACTGCGCACTTGAACTTGAATCTATTTATCGTCTACGGGAATCACAGAGACCAAACGACGCCGGATTGGCTACCGGGCAGAATCAGCCCTCTGCAAGACTCACTATTACACACTTGATTATTGAAGCTCTCAATTTATGACACTGGACGTGAGATATACGATGTGTGGAGGACCCTCTCGTCGGATCAACACAGGGCAAGCCCTTGTATAAAGTACTCCAACATAGTTGCCCTTGATCATTAGTTGAAAACGAATATTCTGCACTTCATGATACATCTGACAACGGTGCGCCATGCTGTAAGCATGCATGTACTGCGGGTACAGGTATCGTGGGTATGTTGACCCTATCTAAAATGGAAACAGGCTAAAGCCCGGTATCAGGGAACGCAGGGTGTGCGACACTCCTGGAATGACTTCGATCTTCGCCACTCCTACACAATTGTACCTGTGCAAAAGACATCAAGTACAGCCAAACAGACGCCAGTGGTGCCCATGGAAGGCAGTCTGCTGGGGCAATTGTATGCAAAAAGCTTAATTAGGTGCTCCGTTTACGACTGGAGCTGCATTCAGTAACCGATGCCCACATGCCCTGGCTGCCGCCTCTACCAATCTTACAGCAGCGACGGGTTGACACGTCCAGCCTCTGACGGGTGGATCGGGAGGCTATTATCCTCGGCCGGAACAGTCAACCGCGGAACTGCATCAACAACGTAAGTAATGCCGTCATCAGAGGCATAAGAGGGAGGCCGAGGCTCCACACGCGGTGTGTCGGGCTCTTGGCACGTGGCATTGGGATTTGGCTGCCAGCGGAGGCCATCTGGGTCGACTCTCTATGTTCTGCCGTTAGTAGTTTTCTTGCACTACGGTAAATAACCCGACTTACTACACTAGATCGCCATAGCCCGTAAGCCGGAGGGCTTAGCTTTGTCGTTTCGCTCTCTATGCCAGCTGCCTCCTCATCACGTGCCAAAATCACGGGGATAGGCTCGGCCGGAATGGCGTAACCGTGGACATTGTACAGAGGGTCTGAAGCAGGATGTTGCACGGGGCGCGTGATCAACATGTATGCGCGAATCAAACTGTGGCAGAAAACCACAGTGGAGGATAGAATGAGAATCACTAATAGCATGGAGAACTCATTTTGCTCGAACTTCCCTGTAAGAATAAGTGCAATGTCTGCAAAACGAGAGTTAGCGCTTTCCAGAGTCGGGCGACCGCCGAGCTTTTGGAGGGACTAAACTTACAGATTGAGATTACCACTATAGTGAGAAGCCCAGAGATGACGCACCGAATGACATGCCTGCGTGCCTCGGCCGACTGGATTGCGGGAAGTGGTATACAGAACAGTATTTTCTTCGAAGACATAGCCATGTTTTGCCTTTCTCGATGCGCTTTTACGTGGCGATGTCTGCTCCGGTGGTCTTGCCTGCCTCTCTGCCGTCTGCCTGTCTGCTGGCGGCTGCTCGACACCCTGGGGCCCCGGGCCCGGGCTGGCTCTACCATTTGCGGCAGCTGCAACTCTGGGTTTTCGGCGCCTGTGAAGCGGCCGGTCGGCGGCCTGCTTGAAGACATGGTCGGCGCAGGAGCTGCAACATGCGGATGGCTAGAGGCGCGCCTATCAGCTGAAGGCAGAGCCGGATAGTTTGGAGGCGCTGTTGGCTGCAAGTCGCTAGCACGGGCGCGCTGCTGGCGAGAAGACGGGCCGTCGCTGGAGCCGAAAGCAAAAGGCAGCCATCCTGACTGAGGGCTATGCATTTTGACAGATCTAGGGGGCGGGATTCGGAAAACGTGGGAGCGCCGCCTGCAGAAAAGTGACTGGCGACAAGTCCAAGTCACAGCGACAAAGACGATAGTTCAAGACCTGAGTTGTCGGCAAGTATCCATCTACAAGCCAAACAACACCTAGAAGAAAACAAAGAGAAGTACAAAAGGGAAGAACAGCCCTGATGATTCTGTCGAGGCCAGCCAGTCGGGCCAACAGAAAAGAGAGGAGAAGAACGGGGTCTCGAGGTCCGACAGCGACACGACGCCCAGCACACACGGAACAAACAACGGAATAGAGCAAACGAATGCTAAGATGCAAATGAAAGTGCAGATAAACGACAGTGAAAGACAAGGCTGGGTATCAATGAGGGACGCATATATCACCAGGATATACTATAGAAGCAGTACTTATTCTGTACTGGCTGAACAAATGAAGGGGCGGGGACGGATAAGACCTCTAGCCCAGAGGCAACCGTCAAGCAACAAACAGCCTTCCAATGTGCAAGCGCGTTGCGATGCTTCGAGGGAGAAGGTATTAAGAGCGAGAGACTAATTCTGGCGATGGGGTTAACCCAAAAGAAGGCTCGAAGACGCAAAAGAGGAATGAGAAGGAGGAGGGCCTCGTTGAAGCACCACAAGGCCAGGCCTGACTGCTGGTGGTTGTGATGGAGATGACGTTGATGCTGACGACAGAGAACGGGGAGAAGAAAGAAAAAAGAAGACAAAGGAAAAGAGAAAAAAGGCCTGCCAAGAAAACAAGCTAACCGCAGACAAGAAAAGAACTCATAGGAGACGCAATAGCAGAATAAACCCTCACTGCTGAAGAAACTTGGACACCCACGCGACCAAGCTCAGCAAAGATAAAGGAGAGTCCACTCCATCCCACATCACCGTCCGATCGATCAGGTCTGGCTTGGCCTCTGACCCTTTTGGCCCTCGGCCTGGAGAGCCTCCGTTGAGATGGTTGTGTAAGTTTAAGTTGGCCCTATATGCCCAAGCTTCTGCCTGTGATTGGCTGGCTGCCCGACTCGAGCCCAGGTCCTGGCCACTGATTGGCTGCAGGACTGTTTGAAGCCTTGTTAAGTCCGGGCACCGGTTTCACATCTGCGACAAAGTTCAGAAGAATAAAGGCTTGGCATGGAATAGAACGAACCGAAGGTCGGTAGCCTGTTTTGCTGTTGCTTGTGTTTTCGCTGGGGTTTCATCTATGCGTTCTTTGTCTGTCGTCCAATTCGCCCTCTATCTCCACTGATCCAGCACATCTCTTATGCGCGAAGCTGCACACTCCATGCTGCTATTGGCCTCAGGGCTGTCTAAGACGGACCTAGCGTTGCCCTCGTGTATTTATGCACGTTGCGCTGTACGTTGACTACTATGCATGCAAACCGCATCACTGATTTATACATCTACTGCGCAAGTTCATAGGCAGAACACAACTGGTCATGTGTCAGGTATCATGTATCAACATCCAGCCCAAGAAAAATATAAGAAAACAAAAAGTGTAACGTAACAAGGGAAAAGAGAAAGAAAAGCAGCAACGCCCTAAACGCCGGTACATGTTGTCGATGCATTCGCACAGACCCTCAGCTTGCTCTTGTTGCGAACAAGCAAGCATATCTTTGTGTACATGCTTTCATCCCTTCTCTTGTCCTCCTTCTTGTCCATTCCCGGGGCCAAGCATCCTGGATGCATGCAATCTGGGAAATGCCGAGCCCTGCAATCAAGATGCACTACTTTGGGCTTTTCTACCGTTACACTAGTGCCGCTTGTCCCTCCCAAACAAGGCAGTCGTCGGTGTGTATAGCTTGGCGCAAGTGTTAGCCAAGCATCGCGGAATCATCATCATCGCAGCTCGCCCAGCAGCATTGTGCGGTCCGTAGACGCGGAGAGTACTATAGCAAATATTAGCAAGCGCTGCCATTCCCAGGTGTTGTATATGGCAAACCTACAAATCGGCTCCTTCCCAGGAGAAAACTCGGCAACGTTGACGGTGCCTCTGTGGCCAGGAAGCTTATACAGCATCTTGCCCGTATCTGTTGACCACACCAAGACCGAGCCGTCACCGGAGCCCGCTGCAATGCGCTTGCCGTCCGAGTCCCAGCCCGCGCGAATAAGGTTCTTTTCTATACCGGCTGATGCGCCATCAAACGTGCGGATGTGGCGTTCCGTCGGCGCAAACGGCCGGATATCCCATGTGCGCGCGGTTGAGTCCATCGAATTAGACAGCATTGTCTGCGAATCGGGCGAAATACGCAGCGACATAATAGTGTCGGTGTGGCCAAGGAGCGAGTACAGCGGCGCCTTCTTGCGCACATCCCACACGCGGATGTCATTGTCGATACCGCCCGAGTAGATCTCGTTGCCGGCTTCGGAAATGGCCACAGCCGTCACGGGGAAGTCCGTGCCAATGTAGTCGACTGCGTTCTTCACACGCGGGTCCCAGATGCCAATTGTGCCATCGTCGCTGGCGCTGACTAGCACTTGGTCGCCACGTTTGCTGATGTCCATTGCATTGATGACTTCTTCGTGGCCGACATAGCGCCGTATTCGCGACCCGCTTTCGAGATCCCAACTAGCAATGAACATGTCGGCAGATGCCGAAAAGAGTGCGCGTGAATCACGGGACCAGCAAAGATCGAGGATGGCACCCTTGTGGCCGCTGAGGATTCCGTAGTTTTCGCAGTCGCCATACGTGCGCCACAACACTGTCACAGAATGATAAGACGTCAGCAACAGTCTCAATCGCAAGCTGCCCGATCAACGTTCTTGTGTCAAAAGTCTCAATTCAGATTTGCCTGGGGCTCATACGAATATTTCTGTCCATGCCGGCAGACGCAATATAGTTTCCATTGGGGTCAAACGATGCCGCAAATATCTCACCGGTATGGCCTGAAAGCTGCATCACGGGAGCCTGTAGTCCACTTGTACGCGGTGTCTAGAGAAGGAAGTAAAGCCTTGTTAGTACTTTGGCAGTTCTCATGCCCCATCAGTGCCAATCAGGCGCATCCCTCACATACCGTTTGAACCATGGCACCGCCCCCAACAGAGGCATTGAAGCGGGCTATTGCGCCAGTCGACGAGGCATCCCCCAGATTGGGCCGCTTGACAAGCTGGAAACTAGCCGGATCGTCAGAGGCGGGGCGCTTTTCGGAAGCCATTGTGTGAGGACTGTCGGGTGTCTATTGTTCGTGAGAAGTGCTGAGGGACTAGACGCTTCAGATATGCCTAGACGTGAAAAGTATAGAAGGAGTTGGAAAAGAAGCAAATTAGAAAGAAAGAGAAAAAGAAATTACAGTCCAAACAGAAGCCTTGTTAGAATGCGCCCCAGGTATATACAAGGCTGAACTTTGTCTCTCTGCTAGATCGCGTCCAGCAATAAACTAGCTTGCCTCGCTTCCTGCTTGAAGTCTTTTTATGGGGCCGAGAAAACAAGGTTGAAGGCTACGCTGGGCTGTATTTGCTATATATATTTCTACCGGTGTTTTTCCGCATCGAGGGGCATCCACTATTAGCTACCAGGTAGTGAAGCTTGCTTGTAGACTGGATTGCTCCAAAATCAAAGCCGAGCAATAGCGGCCCCCGATCAACATAGCGCTCCCAGCCAGTTTTCCATACGACCCCTTTTGCTGGCTTCTGCTCAATACTCCGATACCCGACATCTCTCCCCCATATTACAGAGCGCAATGGCCAGCAGCAACAAGGCGGCGCGCCTTGGCGAGGAGTTGGTTTCTCCCATCCCTCTGTTCTCCGTTGTAAATCCCATGATAGTTGCAGCCCGCTAACGTATTAGGTGCCGCTAGAATTTGGAAGTCAGTACTACAACTCTAGTCCCCACCTCTCTTTCTTTCTTTCTTTCTTTCTTTCTTTCTTTCTTTCTCTCTTTCCCAGCCGCCTTCTCGCGACCACCGCCTGCTGAACGCTGTTCTGGTGTTGCGCATGTCCAAAGCGCCAGCTGCCGTCAAGCAGCCCCGATACTAATGCAACATTCACTCCCCCTCCGAATAGGACGCGCATCGACAAAGTCAACGCCGAGCTTGTCACCCTAACATACGGGACAGTCGTCGCCCAGTTATGCAAGGACTATGAGTCGAAATACTCCGAGGTCAACAAGCAGCTCGACAAGATGGGCTACAACATTGGACTGCGCATCATCGAAGACTATCTCGCCAAGTCCAACACAATGAAGCGCTGTGCCAACTTTAGAGAAACAGCCGATGCTATTTCAAGGGTGCGTATGCGAAGCTAAGGCATCGGCCTATCTGCTTTCTTCACCGCCCACAATTAAGAGCTACTGCTAATCGCTTTCTGCTGTCGACCGCTTGCTCTCCTTGACAGGTCGGCTTCAAAATATTCCTCAATATCACGCCGCTTGTAACGAACTGGACCAGCGATAACAAGCAGTTCTCGCTTATCTTTGAGGAAAACCCACTTGCTGACTTTGTCGAGCTGCCCGACGACGGCCGCGCCCAGAGCGAGCTGTGGTACTCAAATATCCTGTGCGGTGTTTTGCGCGGGGCTTTAGAAATGGTCCAGATGCAGGTCGAGGCGCACTTTGTCAGTGATGTCCTGCGCGGCAGCGACACCACCGAAATGCGCATAACCCTTGTCCGCTATATCGATGATGAACTGCCACCAGAGGATGACTAGACGAGTCTAGGCAATGGCAACATAGGAAGAGAGGCGCAAGCTATGCTATGTTGTATTTGTTCCCCGTTTGCCTGTCGTATCTTCCAAATTCCGGGATCCGATGGCCGCCTATTTCCTATGTTTTCGGGGCACATGTGCCTCCTTGTTGATCTCTAGCAATGGTTCTCTTTTTGTTACGCTTCTTGTCATCTGGATCTGCCCATCATGTATCTAGTCCCATGTCCACCATTGTTCCCTGTCCTCACGTCGTTGGGGCTGATTGAAGGACGCATCACTAGGGTTAGGTCCATTGGTGACACAATGAGAGTCAATCAACCCTGTAGCTTTTATTCTTAACAGGCCCCGTGGTTAGATCCTCCCCTCCCCATGAATCAAACTCTGGACAGAATAGAACTGATGCTGGAATAGTGGTGGTTCTAATTTATGAAGAAAGAGATTGCCATAAGTGATGACTGAGAATTAAATGATGTTTTGTTTTTATTTATTTAGGAGTCTAGCTCTTTATTTAAAAGCCAAAGCCAAACCTCAAACCCGATATGAAGCATTTCCAGAGCCCCACAACCCCACCCCCAAAGTAACGGACGAGAGGTCAGGCCCCCCTACTCACTTTTAGCGGTTGTTAGAGAAATGGGCACTTTGGCTACAGTACACAAGCACTATAACGACCTGAACTTTGTTGACCTGAGCACGAACACGACCTGTATGGTACTGACTGACGGACGGCACGCCTACGACATCATTACCTCCAAAAGTGCTTGTTATGCGCTAACCCCCCCTTTTGATTTTTCCCCCGCTATCAATGTCTTGGTAAGCAAGCAACTTGGCTTATCAGGCCGGCGGGGTCCCCTTTATCGTTGTGCCCTTGGGACGTTTTGTGCGTAGGCTGTTCCCTTGGGGCAGTAAACGGCAAGGATGCTCGGTACTTGTCGAGATAGGGCGGAAAAACAGACGGATGAATACAGTGCATGTGGGAAGGGCTTGGTTGGCTGCTTGGTCCGGGAAGTGTACTTTT
>NETT01000560.1:2170-14979 GCA_003449175.1 Ceratocystis smalleyi
AAAAAAAAAAGGACAACAGCGAAACGGTATAACGGCAAAAAAAGAGCTCTCGAGGCATTGTATAAGAAGAAAGGCATATCCTTCTTCTTCATCATCATCATATCATGTGTGCAATTGCTCCCATTTTCTTGGATATCATGGCCCATATTAATCTCATAGTCCAGCCAACTCCGTTCCCTCGTCATCATCCCATCTCCCTACCCTCCTCCCTTCGCCTCCCCTTTCTCTCTCCCGAATCTTCCTGCGATATCATAGGTATCAAAACTATTCGCGAACTTGGACATCATGTTGTGCGTGTGCGTATGCTTGTGCTGTGTGCTGTATGCGTTGTGCTGGCATGGTAGTATAGTCCTTCTCCTCTTTTCAGCCAGCCCCTATCGGCCTGCAAGTCTGACACCCGCTCTACAGCTCTATCCCTATAGATCATTATCGGCCGTCTCCACGCGCATGGGGCTGCCGTTATTATCCCTAGCACGAGTAGTGCGTCTGGGCTGTGAGTTGCCAGATTTCTGTTTATCCGCTGTAGCAAGAGCTGTTTCATTCAGCTCATGCATATCGGCAGGCCGCTCACGCAGCCATCGCATGCGGGGGCCCGTCTTAGAGTACTCCGACACACGGAATCCGTATATTCTGGGTTCGTAGATGTGATTGCTGCCAAGACCGGGTGCAATGTTCTTGGCATAGAAGCCATTGATAACATTTGGTGTCTCGCCGCCTGCCCGCACGCCCGCAATCACACCGGCGCCGCGTTTTGTCAGGTCATATTCGGGGAAGGTCAGCAGAAAAAGCGCGCCAAAGGTCCGGCCAAAAAACGCGCCGTCAACAGTCTGGAAGCGGCTGTTAGGCGGGACGTACACATCCAAGCACGAAGGACAGAAGAGCTTGACCGTGTCTTTGCCGGGAATGTCGGAAAGGCCAACAGGGAGGGTGCGGGCGTTTTCGCAGTTTGTACGAGGGCAGGTGCCAAAGTGTCCAAGCTCGTACTTTTCGCTCATCTGTTGCATGCCGGGACGCGAGCAAATGTATCTTTGGTGGATAAGACCGTAGAGCAGTTCGGCCGAAGACTCAATGATAGAGAGATCACTAGTGAGCTCCTTCTGTAGTCTCCTTTCAGTCTTCTGGGTGGGTCGCATGTCTTGAGCCTCGAGCGAGGGCTCTTCATCGTCATCTTCCTCCTCTTCCTCTTCCTCGTCGTCTTCGGGCTCTACGTCAAGAATCATCTGCACAGCAATAAATGGTTAGAATCTGGCGCGAGGAGAAGGCAGGGAAAGAGACAGAAAGAGAGAGAAAGCCAGCACTGTAGCCGTGCCAGTACTAGGATGTTTCTTCGCATTGACTAACCTCAAGAGCCTCTTTGTACATGTCAACTTGTGACTGCAGGCCGGTCAGGTTAAAGTCATCTTCTATGAAGTCCTCTGAGACCTCAGCATAGTATTCGTGCCCAATAAGCGAGCAGAACGATGCGATCCAGGACTCGGGAGTGCCTGAGGAAGAAGACATGGTATGCGAATACAGTAGTTAGTAGTTCCTGAGCACAACGAAAATACGAGTCCCTGAGATGTTGAAAAAAGACACTAAAGCACCCTTTTGGAGGTTTAGCAGCCAGCAGCGCTAATGCAAATGAAAAGGGCCAGTGGCTAGACTGTAGAGGCGAGTGTATACACAGATAGATGTCCAGACCGCTGAGGTTCTGATGTGAGCTATGACAGGCCAGGCGACTGCCCTGAAAAATCACGGATTGTCGGACTGGCGCAAGCCAGCAAGTATAGCGATAGCAAGAGTCGGAAGAGCAAGGCCTAAGATACGAGTGGAATTGGTACCGCTGAGCTTCAGGAGGGTGGTCGGAATCCCAATGCTCCAAGAATGTCGGTTTGGCCTGTTATCGGAATGGGCGTCGATCCGTAGAGCCAAGGTGGTGAAAACGGGGCTCCGTGGGGTGTCGCCAGGTTAGAAGAGAGGAACTAGTCGCTAGGGAGTGCTCAGTCTGACCAGGACTGGTGGCAAAAGGAAATGCTGAGGGTAGGATCAGAATGCGAATAGGGAAAACAGAAACAATACTTCAGGGCAACGATCTTAGGCGGAGTTTTGGAGGCCAGCCCGCCGCTACATGGTGGGGGACAATCATCTTGAGACTTTTGTACTTTGCAAGGCTGACCTATGATGCGAGCCAGGTGCTGGCAGCTGCTAGCGGTCCGCCGCACTAGGCGTTTTGTTAACCCTAATATTGTTTCTGGGGGTTATTGCTGAGCAAGCGAGGACCGCAAATTTGGTGGATGGGTAGGCTGTTATTTGGAACAACGGCCAACAGCTTCTGCTTTGCAACCATCATTCGCGAGGACTGTCGCCGACTGCGTAGTTCTATGGCTATGGCCAACCCATCTCTACCTATGTGCAAAGAATGCCCGTCCTGCAGTAAACTTCTTGCTACTCGGAAGTTGATTCACTGTTCGTCTTGGAAATACAAACCCCCAGCGCTTCTTCTCCTTCACTCAACACCATTTCTCAAGCCAGCAACCCATTATGCCTAGCCCATATACCGTTATATCATGTCCCGAGTCAAGTCCACATCCCGCTTCGCCCCCCAAGTCCTCATTGCCTGGTCTGCCCATATAAAATGGCCTCAACAGCGGTCCTTCCACACTGGCCCGCAGGCTGTTGCCGTGGCTGGCTCGCTAGACTCACTATCCGTCACTGACTTCCAACACCTAACCAAGAATCTCTCCCAGCCGGTTATCTTCACGGGGCCTCTGGCGAATGCCGACAGCCTCCCCGCTATGAAGAACTGGTTCGACGGCGGTGGGCTGAACAAGCACTATTTCCAGGATGTTTGTGATACAGAAGTTGTCTACGAACTAATGAGCCCAAGGCCAGCACTTGACGGCTCCAAAAGGCCATCAGCCTTCTATAGTAGTCCTGAGCTCCTCCGGGCTATGTCAAAGATTCCAGAATGGACACATGGCCGGCAGGACCTTACTCCACAGTTCTTTGGTTTCTCGGGGCCTTTGTCGCTTTTCATGGCTGCTCTAGACTCCAATATGAGCCCCTCCTGTGATGCCCCCGTCACTAAGCTATACATTGCTCAAAACTCGCTCTCTTCGTTGCCAGAAGTGCTACAGAAAGATCTTCCTACACCCTTGCTCATCAAAAATTCCGGCAAGGGTGATGTGTATGGCACTAGTATTTGGCTTGGGCTTGAAGAAACCTATACCCCTCTTCACCGTGACCCTAATCCCAATATACTTTTCCAAATGCACGGCTCTAAGCTGCTCCGGCTGACTGCCCCTGATATTGGGGGAAAGCTCTTCCACAGAGTCCAGGCTGCTTTGGGGCGGCACGGGAGCTCCAGATTCCGCACACAGGATATGATGCAGGGCCCAGAACGAGACATGCTCGACCACGAGGTCTGGCGCGAGGCTAGTGGCGACTTCATGGAAGCGCGCCTGTCTCCAGGAAGCGCCCTATTTATCCCATATGGCTGGTGGCATTCGGTGCGCAGCAGCCACCAGGATGGCCGCTTGAACGCCTCTGTCAACTGGTGGTTCCGCTATAGACAATTTCGACAGAGGCTGTAGACAGGGAATAATGAACTTGCCGTGGACAGGGAGGCAGGCAGGGAAACTAGATGGCAATCTAGACCGCCAGCGTCTTGACATCTTGGCAGTTTGGCTCTGGGGGCCTAGCCCGGCTTGTGTACCTCAGGGCTTGTCGGGTCACTTGGCCCAACAAGGCAAAGCACATCTTTTTTTTCCTGCGTAATGCTTACAGTTCAGCCTTTAAGAGGGTCGAAAATTCCAAAAGTGTGGCAAGCTACCCGTAGCTTAGAGTTGGTTCTTCTCTGAGCTATGCCCACCCGGGCTATAAGTATCAACCTTGGCACGTCTTTTCTCACTACTGCAAACTATAAGAGGACTTGTGGCTGAATCCTCCCCTCGTAGTATCACGGCTCCTGTTCTCTGTCTGGTGAGACCTTGGGGGAAGAGGGTAAGAAAATAGAGGAGAAGGGAGGGAGGGGAGCTGCGTCTTGAAGAGTTCAATCTCCAGACTGGAAGGACCAAGGGTCCGGCTGTCTTAGCACCCCGCTAGCAAGCCGGTTCCGCGATAACAATTCCTGTCTTCCTGTCTTTCTGCCTTCCTGTTGGGCGTGCGTAGTGCTAGTACATTGTTAAACAACCCCGTCTACAATGCCCTTATTTATATCCATCTTTCCCAACTACATAGAATAGCACATCTCGCATCTGTTTCCCAAGTGTCGCACTTGCTCCAACCCCATCTTGCCACGAGCCATCAAAAAACATGGAACCTCGATATATGCTAGACTATGGCGACACCATACAACCCATTGAGGACTCATCTGCAATTCACAGCAACCGAGCTTGGATAACAGACACTGTGGTGGCACTGTGCTTCACTCTTTCTATACTGGTTGTGATATGTCGCATATGGAGTAGATACTTCATACTGCACCGGATGGGCCTCGATGACCTGCTGGCGGTAGTGTCCTTGGTATGTTTTCCATATTCTGTCCCCCCACCCCATGCTGGCCCATCCCAATATTGCGCCATTCTACCCCCGGCCTCTAACACTGCTCTCTAGCTCATTGTGATTGGTGAGGGTGTGTCTATGCTGTACGAGGCTGAGTACGGCATGGGACGACACCTCGCGACTCTCGATTCCAATCAGACGTGGAAGTTTGAAAGGGTATTTCTCTCCCCACCTCCCCCTTGTCCAAGCCCAATCATTAGTTACACTGCGCACAGCTGATCACCCATTCTTTTTACGCCACAGGCCTTCTATGTGACAGTCGTAGTGTACACAGCAGCTCTCCTCTTCCTCAAGCTGACTTTCATTGTCCAATACTATCGAGTGCTGGCTGTGCAACACATGCGCATTTGGTATATCGGTTCTATCATCATTGTGGCGCTGTGGGGGGTTTCCCAAGTCATGATGTCCGTCCTGGTCTGCGTCCCCATTCGAGGTTACTGGGACTCGAGCGTCAAGGCGAGGTGTATCCAACCATATCCACAGGTGTATATTAATGCGGCGGGAAATGTCATTACTGATGTCATGATTCTGCTTCTTCCCATGCCAGCCATTTGGCAACTCAACGTCCCTGCAGGGCAAAAACGGGCTCTACTCGGCATTTTTTCTCTTGGTTTTCTGTGAGTTCCAATCCTGTGCCTCTCGTCTTTTTTATTGCGCCAGCTAACCGGAGGCCCTTCTCTCCCCTCTCTAGCACGGTTGCTATCTCTATCGTCCGTATCCATTATCTCAAGCACTCTAATGATATAACTTGGACCAACACCGTTGGCTCTTCGTGGTCTCTTGCCGAAACTACCTGTGCGCTCATCTGTGCTTGCCTCCCAACCCTCAAGCCTGTCCTTTCAAAGTGTTTGCCATTCTTGCGACCTCGGGTTACATCGCGGTCTTCATTGCAGTCTGGCTACAGTACAAGAAGGCTTGTCAAGTTCTCTCGCTCATCTCCTACGGACATTACTGGCACAACAGTCTATGGCGGCTCCATCGCCATGGATACCATGGGCACTACAAACTCCATGACTACTACTTTGAACCAGAGCATGGAGGATATGCACTATCAGCCACAGCAGGCAGAAGCACAGAACCTAGACCTTGACATGTCTGCTAACTATTCCGAATATCCCTGGGCGTATATCCCTGATCAAGATCTTGGCAGTATTGGAGCAGCGCAGATGCTCAGGATACAGCACGATTTAGGCTTAGCGCCCACTACAAAGATCAAAGTCACATCGCTTGAGAACCCAGGGTATATTCCACAAAACGGGACCATCAGGGTCGATACAGAAATCATGGTGATAGCCAATTGACAATCTTTCATTGGTACTAACTCGACAGAACCGCCACTGCGACAAGACTACAGCTTCGACTTGTCATGCTTGCGCATTTCCTGCAGGCTTCGCAGAAGCGCATACAGGGTCTGCAGTCTTGGCAGCTCAACGCCCTTTTCACGAGCAATACGGACAGGATTTCCCATAATAACCTCCAGCTCCATCGGCCGGCCTGCTTCCCAGTCGAGCAGCATGCTGGGCCTTGCACCAGTGTTTCTGTCCGTGGACTTGAGGATAGCGTCTGGCTTTGCTAGATGCTCAGGAAACTCGCGGCCGAGAATCGCTGGGACAGCAGCGCGGATCTCGTCCATGACACCCCTCAAGTGGCGTCTTAGCTCGGGATCCGAAGCCATGTCCGCATTTCCTCGGCCTCCACACAGCACTGCCGACGGGTTCATGGCCGAGTTGATGCACAGCTTGTGCCACCGCACCATTTGCAAGTCCACCTCGTCATGCACATCTACGTCCTTGATGCCCCCGAAATGCCCCCACCACTTCGCCAGGGCTTGAACAGCCGCATCCCCCTTTCTTGCCAGGACATCGTCTGCGGTTCCCCAGCCGTTGGTGTACGGACCGATACTGATGCGCGTCCACCGATTCTGCTTGACCACGCCCGGCGATTTCTGCTCAGCACTGATGACAGTCACAGCACTAACAATGGGGGTGCTGGGAAACCGGGCACGGTACGGCGCCTCTACACCAACACCGTTCTGGATCAGTACAATGACGGTGTCACGACTGATGAGCGGCGCAATAGTGTCAGAGTCGTCGTTGATATCCGGCAGGGCTTTGGTAGCTACAAAGACGTAGTCCCATGTGCCGCTTGACTCGGTGGCAGCTGCTTGAACAGAAGGGTACACGGCAGTAGGCGAGAAGTGGTAATCGCCAAATGAGTGTGTCTGCATTGCGACGCCATTTTTGGAGAGAGCCGAGTAGTTGGAGCGAGCTACCAGTGACACCTGGACGCCATCTGATGGCTAGAAGTTCCATGGGACGACGAGAGACATTAGAACAAGCCGCTTCTACTTCAATAGAGCGGGTGCTTCTGGATCTTGTCCTAGAGTATTGGGGTTATTCTCACATTATGAAGCCGAGAGGCATAGAAACAGCCGACGGCACCAGCGCCTACGAACACGGCGCTCACGGGCTCGCTCATGCTTCGCTAGTTTGCCGGTAGGTGGATGGCGGTTGGTGCTGACTAAGCGGTGTATCAAGGGAGATGGAGTGGCTTTTTGTCTTTTTTTTTTTTTTCTTTTTTTGCTTGATAGGAGATCAGACCAGAGTAAACAAAGGCAAATCAAATAAGCATGCTGGTAGCCTGGTTAGAAATCACGAGCTGAAAATTGATGAATCGGCACGACTTGCTTCCGCCGCGAACCTTGGACACAACTTTAGCTTGGGCGGCTTTGCACAGGTAGTGCAAGCCCATGCTGTCCTCGCAAGTCTCCCAAGCCGGTAGTATAGTTCAGCCAATCACGTGAGACCCTGTCTTCCGATTGGCCTATCTTCTGGCTCGATCCTAGCTGGGCTACTTGCGTACAACTCCAGGATGCTGTGATCACCCTCCCATTCGGCAATTTTCAACTTTGAACAGCACGGGGGAGGAAGAAGAGGGGCTAGATTTACCCTGCACTGGCGACTGACACGTCCTGGTATCTTGTACCGATCCAGGGACAGGCGGACGAACGGATTTGCTAGTTAGCACACACATACATACATACATGCATACACGCTTCTTTATACACGCCATGCCTCTGCGAACGGCACAGTTCCTGTCGTAAAATCTTGGTTGGATTCTTCGACCAGCCGACTATAGCCGGCGAATTGCGAAACATCCGCATTCAGACGACAAAGGAGGAGGACATATCTGTGCAGGCCAGGACGTCTCGTCGTTCCACTGGCTGGCTGCCCTTATGGCTTTGCACTCGCTCAATCGCTCCGGACAAACACTAGCGTCTCCGGTTTAACAGGCTGTCCCGGATTCCCTATCGTTTTAGCCAGCGAGTTCTCTCCCTGTGCTGCCCCCACCCACCCCATCCATTGGCCCTGCTTCTCTTCTTGGCGAGCAAAGCTACGGCGGATTTTGCTTAATTTCGCTGTAATGCTGCATTTAAAGTCCGCCCATACGAAGATGTTCCAGTCGGGAAGTGAGGAGGGAAGTGCACCACCCCACCCCGCGAGGGTTAATTAGGGTGTGGATGTGCCACTTTTTTCTGTTCTTTAAGTCCGAGCCGACTCAAGAGTTTGCAGCTAGCCTCACTCTCATGTTACAACTAGTTAAGTAATGAAATGTAACCACAGCTGATTCCCGGCCTTTCGTTGACGATCATAACGACGTCTCAAAACCAGGTGCCCAGCGTCGGGTCGATACAGGTTTGTCTATGCCAGTGCGAAAACGTGGTTGCTATACAGCACAAACCGAAGTCTGCAGATGCGCGCGAACCACGTCGATAGCGAGATCCCACGAAGAGATCCCGCTTACTGGCAACACGATTACATGGTCACGGTGAGATATGGTTTTACAGTCATTTTGCCACTAGTCTTGGTTTGGTTGGCTTGGGCTGTCTGCAAACAGCCCATGCCTCGTGCGTGCATGGCGTGTCGAAATCTGACTGAGCGCGCCGCATGAGTGGCTCGAAAGACGCCTCTGTGGATGTGTGTGGGCGAGTGCATGTAGAGCAGGAATATGGAAGCCTGCCAAACCAGGAGCGGGCGGGAAAACGGAAAGATTCGATGGTATTTGGAGAAGGGAAGAAAGGGCGACGTTCTTGGTGCCGACAAACACTAAAATTTATACTCTGCTTTTTTTTGTGGGGTGCCCGCTTGGTTATGAGGGCTAGGGAAACGGACAGCGAGCAGGCGAAAACAGCCTCGCCGGACTGGCTGGCAGTCGCCTGGCAGCTGCTAGCGCCAGCCCCGAGCTTGTGTGGGTCCTGCCTGTCACGTGGAGGCCCTCAGACAAAAAAGAGCGAAACGAGGCTAGCAGCGACTCGCCGATCAATGGGAAAAGCCGGCAGTATGAAAGCCCGTGATATAGCTAATTATTAATGTATAGCGGTGCATTGCCTCTATCTCATAATGCAATGCGCTAAATGCATCCGAGACGGCCGTGCTATCACTGCTTCCCAACGCATGACAAGGCGGGCAAACGCTGCTCACCGCATCAAACAACTTAACCCTAATGCGCGTCCAACATCGCATGTCCATCGCCCTCCAACACAACCCAACACAAGTAGCCATCCCACTGCTACCTCCCAGCTGCTACAAGCTACACCGACTTCTTTCAGGGCTTGGAACGCAAACACGGAGTAGCATAGCATGATACTATACGCAGAAAAGTAATAGCTCCCGGGCTTGGTTTCCAGCGTCTCCGAACTTGTCAGCAAAAGCTATCGTAGCACATGCAGAGACCTTTTTCTTTTTCTCTTTTCCTCTTGCCCATTCAGAGACGCCAACAGGTTGTTGGCCAAGGCAAGGTATCCTGCTACTGGACATCGGACGCAGCCCCTGGAAATGACGCCAGCTTTGCTTCTTCCCAGAGGATGCCCAAATGTTACATTGAGCATGGCTTGCTTTTGTACGTTTCGGCCGGAAGGCCGTCCCCTGCCCGATCCCTCCCTCCCTCCCCCCTCCATACTCCAATCACGGGATCACAGAGGCTATCTTGGCCAAAAACAAAGCGGATATATGCGTCTTGTTGTGGACCAAATAGAGGAACGTGATTTTTGTGCTCAACGCCCGGTGACGTAAGATGTCGGCTAGGAGGCGACAGAGAATGAAAAACGGCCAAGGAGGAGCGGCAAGTGAGCCATTCGTGGGTTACGACATGAAGGGCCGCAGGGCCAAATCACAGAATCACAAGGGGCCATATGGGGCTAGACGCAAGCAAGAAGGCGACAAGCAAGCCTTGCCATACATGGATTTGGGATTCAAGTCGCCTGGCCGTCTCTCAAGGGATAGTTGGACGTGGAAAGACGTCATCCTACCCGCCTTACTCTTTGCGTTGGGATTGCCTAAGCTCTATTGGCAGGCTGGAGGAGCCTGGGCAAACCAGATGCTTGCGGAGCGACAGACACGCATGCAAGAGTTGCGAGGCCGACAGCAAGGAGAGAAGAAACAACCAACCCATCAATGCCGGCTGGCCGAGTCTGCCAAAAGCGCACAAAGCCAAGTGCTACTAAGCTTACTACAATTAGACTACTAGGCAACAAAGAACCTGCTGCGCTAGCAGGCTCTGACATTGACTAAGATGGCGGGAAACAGTAGTCCGAAAAAAGAAAGAAAAAAAAAAAGGAATATCCAAGGCTCCGACTCTGGAAGCCAAATTCAGGCGGTAGCCAGAGGCGGGCAAACAGCAAGTCAAGTGCCGTCCTGTAGGTAGCAGAGCGATGTTCTTGGCCTTGCCAAGGAGAGTGTTGTAGATTTGTACGTTGAAAGCGGCTAGAGACTCTCCCCTTACCATCCCTCCCTTGAAGAAAGAGAGAAGGGAAACCCCGCCCAGCGCTCAGCCTCCCTTCTTTGTTTATGAGCTGATATCAAACTATGTACGGTACATGTAGGGCAAGGTAAGGCGACATTGATTCGGAGCTGCTGCCCGTTGCCGACACGCTGTGTAAGTGTGCAGGGCAAAGACAAGTGGGATGAGGAGACTAGCAAAAAGAGAGACACTGATGCACACCAAAGACCTTTTGGAAGCAGACGACAGTCAGGCAACGACATACGTACATCCATGCATCCATTCGCACACACACACAGCGTACCAGTTTTTGCCGTGATTGCTATTTGCTGTGCATTGACCTGCCCTCTCTCGATGGGAACGTCTGCCGAGAGCCACCGCGGTCCCAAGAGCAAGGCAAGGAGGGGAAGAGAGGAAAGTATGCCAAGCATCAAAGAAGAGCTCGATCCCACACTCTCTCCCAGCTCTGCAGGGCAGCTCTCGCCGATTGAGCGGGCCAATCATCACAGCCAGCACACAGAGACCGCGAGCCGGGCGGCCGAGAGAACGTCGGATCAAGAGGATCAGGGATCAAATCAGGGTCTTTGTTAGCAGAGAACGGAGGCCTTGCCCTTCAACTCTGCCCAAAAGCGAAGGGGTAAAGGAGGGGCTCAATATGCATGCATGCAGCATGCATGCATTGCATCATAGAGAAGAAAAAAAGAGGGGGAGAGGAAAGGACGAGAAGGAACAACCAGAGGCCTGCATATACCTGCATACAGATGCAAATTAAAGCTACAATGTGTAATTCAGGTTGCTGGTATTTGCAGCTTGCATATGCTAGCTGCAGTTGGTTGTTTGTCATTCATGCGAGCAGGTTCGCTTTGCTTTTGCTGCTGTTTGCGGCCTCTCATAGGCTAAACTCCTTAACTTTGGAGCAAAAGCCGAGTCGAGCTGCCAGTTAAGCTTGAGCCCTGCAATGTTGGCTGGCTTCTGCCATGGCATTATTGGAGGGAGTTTGTTTTCTTGCGTTTTAGCCGATAGGGCAAGGGGAGGGAAGCTCCTACGAAGGGACGAGTAGAGCTGGCCAAAGCCGCCATCCGTCCAAGGTGGGAGGGGAGGCCTTTGTAAGGCCTGTTGCGCTGTGCAATCCTAAGCCTCGCCCCATTCAGCTCTCCAGATGCGCATCCTGTTCGCCGTTTAGCTTCGAACCTGGCTGCTCTAGACCTAGCTAAATTCGTGGCTTTCTATTGCTTCCAAGCAAGCTCAACCGCCGCTCGACTCTCGATCGGCCATGGGCAGACGAGACAATGCAAGACACACTGGCTCAGGAGGCCGGAAAAGCGCTTTTGTTTGCGGGCTCCTGCTCTGTATCGGTAGCTTTCCATGATGCTACTAGTTTACGAGGTTTTCTAATGTGGCATGTAGGTGGGTATGCGCACAAGAAAAGAAAAAGACGGTCCTGTTATTAGTGTCTAGCATGCATGGATATGACCTTCCTGCATGTAATATGCATGCATGCATAGTGCAGTAGCATGAGATGGGGGGTGGGGGGAGGGGAGGGGAGGCTTGAAAGCAGTCTTCACATGCAGAAACACAGAACACAGAACATTCACATGCACATGCACATGCACAACGCACATCCTGCCGGCTAGCCTATACAATCTGCCCTTTCTCGCCCTTACTGTACTCTTTGTGTCTGGCTGGCTACCCAGCTGTCTGGCCAGCTAGCCGACTGGCCAGCTAGCCGACTGGCCTCCCTTGGGACAATGCTGCTTGTTGGTTGATTGGTGCTGGGAGGACCCGGTGCTATCGGCTTAACGCCAAACAGCCACAGGCCTGGCCAAAATTACAACCAACCAAGTTTAGGGCAAGGCTGCAGCAGCTCGAGTTTCGTTCCGTTGCAAGTTTGGCTTCGGCTCCAGTTCCACTTCCAGTTTCGATCCACAAGAGAAGCTGGCTACTGGTACTCTGTCACCCCCTCGTTTCCTCTTCTTTTTGTCTCCTTCTCGCATCCTCTAGCAAATCCTCCCAAGCTGCTCGCATGCCACCGCACTTGGATGACTGGACTAGACCTCCTTGTTCTGGCTTCCCTTTCCCTCTCCCTCTCTTCCTCGCTTGACGGGCTTTCTTGCGTATTCTGTTTCCGCCAGGCCTTCCAGTCGAAGGCGATGCTACTAGTACAGGACACAAAACCTGTGGCAGGGCCAAGTTTTGGACCCCCGTGGACGAGCGAAGCAAAGGTCTGGGTCGGTCTGGGCAGTGGCTTATACCCACAAACAACAAACATTTTTTTTGTATTTTGCTGGCAACGTATGCTGGCTGAATCCGGGTAGGCTTATTCCTCGTGATGCGATTTGTCTGTATCTTGTCCATATTGGGGGAGGACCGTATGGTTTGGTATTTTGTGATCCTTTGCATGCAAGAACAAGAAAGGAAGACTTGACACAATATGATTCGCTTGATTCGCTTGATTTGACGCCCCCATTGGCCCCCCCCCCCCCCCCCCC
>NETT01000561.1:0-14955 GCA_003449175.1 Ceratocystis smalleyi
GAGGGGGGGATGCAGAAGCAGAGGCATGGGTGCCTTTCTTCTCGTCCTTTTTTATCTTCCAATATTTTGTGCATGTTTTATTTCTTCCTATCCGGACAATGTTCTTTATTTCAAGATCCGTTATTCGTCATTTATCATCTGAATCGTCTTCTTTTTCTCTGTACTCGTCTTATGTCCCATCCATTTTTGCCCCCAACTACCGCCTCTCTCCTCCTCCTTATCCCCAAGTGACTTGCTTGCCCCGAGCTCCGTCGACGGGCCAAAGCCTGCTTTTATTTGCCCTGTGCGTCATAGACATCCCACCAGCCAGAGCAGCACTGACGGGGAATAAACCACCGCTAAATCCGCTTTATGCTGCCCGCGAGAAGCCCGTCACGGGCGGACATGGTACTTGCCTGGCACTAGAAGCCGCCGCTGTCATGTTATCATCGTTTTGTACAGACCAAAGATCCAAATGAACACCGCCCCTTTTCTGGCTGTCAACTGCACCTGCACTGTCTGCTAGCCATTGCATAGTCGCTCTGGCAGCTTTTGCGTGCCTCGCTGGGCACAGAGCTGGGGGGCGATGCTCCGGAGCCAGCGGAACCAGCCCATAAAGCCGACCATCCAGACAGCTGGCTAGCCAGGCGCGTGCACATGCAGATGGAAGACCGCAGGGCAAATCCACCATGTTCTTTTGCCTCCTCCACCAGCCAGCACGGAATCTTCTTTTAGTCCGCATATGAGTCAAAGGCCAGAGCCGTCATGCCCTCAAGCCAGAATAAATGACCGAATCAATATTGCAACTGTGCGACTGGCCTGTTGATGTCTGCCTGCCTGCTCTATTGCGAGAGTCAACGATACGATACAATCCTGGAAGCCAGGCTGCCATCGCCCTTGCACACACACAGACGCCAATGGGCGCTTGGGAGCCACGGAGCACATCAGGCCATAGCATGAGGAACCAGGTAGCCCTGCGTCCCGCTGCTTGCCCGACCTGTTAGGTCTTGTACCGACTGATGTTCGCAAAGCTATGACGTCAATAACGACGGCAATTCGGAGTTGTGAAACAAATGAAAGAAAAAGCAAAAAAAAAAAAGATATAGAAGTTCAAGTGACAGACACGACAAAGGTGTGTGGTATTGGTGTTAGTTGGTGTTGATTGTTCGTATAGGGTGCCAATTCCAGGGTAGGGGAGGGGAAAGAGGGGCAAAGGAACGAACACGGCCCGCCATGTAGACATCTATCTGCATCTGCATATATCCAAAGTCGCTTAGCCCCTTGTCAGTCTGTATCCTTTACACCTCTAAGCTCGTGACCGTCTTCTTTTACCATGTTCATGTGCCATCTCCTGCCCTGCCCTGCCCTCAACCCCCCCCAATCACACTGAGCCCAAAAATGTATCCCCATCCCATCCATACACACTATTCAGTCTTCTTGCATGGTACAGCAGTCTATACCCCTCAATCTTACTCTGGTGCGGTCTATGGAACGTAATCGACTTTTGCACTGATACGTTCCCTGCCGATGTGGGCGGTGGTGAGAACTGGATCACGGATCCAAACTTGGGCGTGACCCTAAACCCTACAGCTGTCATGGCCTTCTCAAACTGCACCCAATCGATGCTGCCGCGCGCATTGCTCTTGCGGAAGAGATTGCCAAACACCTCCAGAGCCTCTCGGCCAACACTAATGCGCTTGCAGGCATCCTGCTTAGCATCGCGCTTGGTCGTTGGCGGAGATAGCGACGGCGGCGACGATGGCACCGTGTTAAAAATGGACGCGTGCTTTGGCCGCGTCTTTTGCTTCTCGCGTCTCTTCTCGAACCGCACAGCCGGCTCGTCCTGCGGCGGCACAGGCAGGGACACCCATTCGCTGGAAGCCGTGTTGTTAGCCAGCTTGACCCGGGCCTGCACTGCCTCGTATTGCCGCTGCAAATCGGCAAGACAGTCTTCAATTAGGTCCTGATACAAATACCCAAAGTTGGAGCCGACTTTCTCGCTGACAAATTCGTCAAGGGCCTGAAGTGCGCCCTCCGCCACCTCGGCCTTGGATATGTTGTCAATAGGAATGACAAACCGTGAAAGGTCAATCTGATCCTTGATAGAATCAATCTCAGAGTCAAGGCTTTTTGACCGAGCCACAAACATCTGGCCCTTCTTGCGCGAGAGCGGCGGCATGGATATCGTAGGTGAAATGTCCTGGATGAGGCCGACAATGGCTGCAAGGTCACCCAGCGACCGGGCTTCCGTCTCAGATAGCCGCTCCCATTCCTGGTCGTCCCGATGTACTACCTCCAGGGCCGACACGAGTTGGACAGCAGACGAGGCCGTAGTCTGGGGCTGGCACAGGCGGAGCATGTAGCACAGCTGCGCGTCGCTGCTGATCAGTGCGCTTGGCTTGCCCTTGATATTGACCTTGTGATTGCCCAGCGAGTCGGCGCTGGCCGATACGCGCCTGAAGTGCTTGGCGCCCATTTGGCACTGGAAGTACCGCTTGAAGGTATCCTGGGCACGGGAGAACTCCAAATGGCACACGTTGGAGATTTCTTGCAGGATTATGGGCTTGTAGATCTTGTCATTTGAGTGTTGTGCGAGCAGCTGCATGAGCTGGGAGAGATAGTTCCACAAGGACGCGCCCTTGACGGCCTGGTGGACCGTCTCCAGGAAAATAGGGCTAATGTAGTTGTCTGTGTGCATGCAGAGCCGGCGGCCCTTTTCATCGGGAATGAGCCCGGGCTGGCTGAAGAAACGGTGGTTGACCTCGTTAGCCAGGAGAGGAGCTGAAGTAGTGAGGAGCGTGAGGAATTCTTGCACGCCCTCGGCCTGATCCTGCACCAAAGGGATAAGATCCTGGAGTGTTCTCTTGACAGCTGGGGCCGGGCGGATGGCGAGAGACTGGGCTGATTGATTCCCGCTGGCCTTTCCACCCTTCTTGTTCTTAGCCTTGGCAGCTTCGGGGATAGGCTCGTCTACAGAGTTGATTTCCAGGATGTCCTCAATTATGATGTTCATGACCTGTAAGAGATACATTTGACGGTACAAGACCAGCTCTCCGACCTCCTGCGGTATGCACACGCTGGCCTTGATTGCAGGACCAAAGCCAGACCTGGCGCGCTCGTCGACAATGCGGTAGCTTGTCCCATATTCCGGGCCTTCTATGAACAGCGTCCAACAATCTTTCATGCGTTCATTATCTGCACGGAGCAGCCGGCGGCCGAGAACCATATCGAGGATAAAGTGGTAGTCTCCGAGAGCACCATCCACGCCCTCGGCATACTGCTGTGTCAGCGACCTCGTAGCCCGATGTTCTATTAGCTTTATCAGATAGTTGGAGCTAGGCTTTGTGACGTCCTCAAGGTTCCACTCGGGCAGAAACTTGTTCACATTGCCGAGCGAGTCGTCGCGTGGGCTCTTGAGTACAGCGCCCTCCATAGAACCAGCGCGCATGCACTTCTCGCGTTGTTTCTTGCTGAGTGTGGCCCAAACGGACTGACATGTGCCACCATGGAGCTGCCATTTGAGATCAAGGTCCTTCTTCAGCTGGATGACGGTGGTATGGAGAGCCATTTGGGGGGGGGGGGGGGGTGTGATGTGAGGGCAGGAGCAGTGCTAGGAAAGCAAACCGGGAGATTGCAAGATTGTGTGAAGTTTTCTGTTGTTGAACTGGGGGGAAGAAGCTGCTGAGACGCTTGATTCTGTAGGTAGTTGGTTCTATGGAATTATCTACATAGCCCTCTGCAGTCTGCAGCCTGCAGCCTGGATGCTGCGGAGAAACCACTCTGTTCGGAATATCATCGGGTAAATGGCCGCTCTAAAGCACGTGGCAGGTAATTCTGTTGAGGAGTAAAAACCTGACTCCAGGGTCAACAAGAACACGATAAACGCACATAACAGGTTGTGAGCCCGGTGTTTCCACCGGGGGAACACCTCCAAAGGCATCCGGCTGCGATGTAACGCATCTTCAACCCCCGTGAACAAGCACAGGTCGAAGGCGAAATCGACAGAATCGTGAAGACGGACTCCATCCATGGTGGGTGGGCGTTGTCACGTCACCATCGTTAGCATTCGATTGTCACGACGCTCTGCTCATACGCGATTCGTTCATTCAGCTTCCGCCTGTCTTGATTCGGAGTCTGTTTTTCTCGAACCTTTCCTGTCTCCCCTCCTCCTACCCCAGCATTTATCCCTCGGCTCGCTCGTCACAGCGCACAGCCTGAGCCTGTTCGCTGGGGTCGAAAGAGACGGCTCTACTTTGCCAAGGACTTGGGGGAAGCACACTTGCCGACGCAATGGGCGTTGCGACGACGGAAGAAGAAACCCCGAGCGACGAACCCAATTCCAGGCATTTGCCATCCCCCGATTCGGTATAACCCCAGAAACTCGCCAGCAGACCCGGGTGTGGAAATAGCTTCCAGATGCTCTACAGCGCTCGCTAAAGGAAAAGTAACAAAGGTTGCCATCTTCCCAAACCGCAGACGTCTATAAATGATGAATGACATCATAGGACGGATGAAGTGGCAAAAAGCAGGCGAGCTGTCAGCAAATGGCACAACATCCGGCACAACCTGGCTCACATGCACCCGCTGGGACACTACGAAGAGCAAAGCGCCCGCCCCCCAAGCCGCTTCAATTCTGGAAAGATATACCCGGCGGAGCCATACTCGGGCTGCATGAACCCAACGACGACTTCCTGGAACAAAAAAAGCATGTACAAGATAAACATGCATTCCAAGAGAGCAATTGTATCTAGGATCGAAACGGCCGACAGGAGAAACGACATCCAAGAGAAGCGGACGAGGGCAAAATGGCAATGTGTAGACAACCATTATGTATCCAAGACGTGTACAAGAACGGCAAAAGGCCGTCGATACAAATAGATGCAAACCCTGAAGAAGCTCAGAACTTGTGGCAAAAGTGCGATCCAAAAAAAGCATGAAACTAGTAAACGCCGAGTTGGCCCGCGAGACGCTTTGTGTTAAGGGCTCGAAGCAAAATAGTTTTCCGATGCAATGGACGGACATCTTGGAAGATCCATCGATGAAGCACAGGCATTTGCTATTCTCCGAGTCGGCATAGATCTAGAAACCCGCCAGAAGACCAAAGGCGCGGAAACAATTGCCAAATGCTAGACAGCACTGCAAGAGAAGTTCACGGGCTCCCGGCAAATGGCGTAACACGCGACGCAAGCTCACCAAGATACCCGCGTATGACTTCTTGGCCACAAACCCGAAAACGGCAAGCTTGCCAACCGGTATTTTTACGAAACTTTCGGCCGGGCGACTTGCTGTCACATTGGATCGCTGAGATCCCCGAAAGAAGATAAGTTGAATAGGCAAGCGGGATGTGAAGCGACGTTATGGAAAAGGCCGACGATAGCATTTTGTTGGTACCGACCAAACAACCAGAAGCAGACCAGGCCAGGCCTACGAGAACATGTCGTAAAACGAACAACGCCGGGACGCCAAGATGTTTCTTCCGCCAGAAGCTCGGTCGTAGCGAAGGAAACTTTTGATTCCAGGAAGGCTGAGGACTGGGCAAATTTGGTATGCGAAGACCAGAGGATTTCATAGATGTGTGCCATGCAGAAAGCTTGAATCAGAACCAGTTATCAGAGCGAAAATCATTCAATATAGGACTGGAGGTCCTCGCAGTGAAACTTGAAGCTTCTCCTATCAGGCCATGGAAGAAGCAATTTCATTGAGAAGCACCGACTATACGTATACAACGTGGAAACGGCTGGCTCAAGTGTGAACGTAATAGACAAACCCATCCAGGCGTTCAGGACTGAAAATGGTTCAGAACCAAGGACACTAGATATTACAGCGGCAGACAAGCCATCCATCCATAGTTCACTACTCCAAAAACACCGAGGCAAAGACATGGCTGAAAGGGCAATCGGAACGGCCACATGACGCTAGTAGATTCACCAATGCGCCAGTTCCCGTGTCTACGCGGCCACCGACTCGGCGAACACTTCGAGTAGAGCGAGTATCAAGGACGCGCAACCGCAACTCGAGGTATTCTTGAGCCAGCCCCAGATACTATGCATGTCTACATATGGGGTTGGAAGGGGTATTTCATGGCGTCCGCAACGGGAACTCGGAAGCAAATTGCAAACTCGTAGACGAGATCTAATTCCATCAACGGTTGGTGGAGACGTAACTAGAAGATGCGTATGCTAGGAGTCGCGAAGAACACGGCGTTTGATACTGGGTAGTAGAACCCTACTAACGCTAGATTGACGCAACAAGAACTGCGCAGTCCTCAAAAAGCCCGTACCATGCTTCGGCAAACTTGGCCTAGTCAAATGGCCGCATGACTGGTGTGCATTGCGATCAGTCTGAGAAAGGAGAAGGCAGATTACGCAGCGCAGAGGCCGCTCAAATGGCTGGAATCAAAGACATGGGGCAATTCAAAGGCCTCCTGAGGCGTGGAAGTCAACCGTAAAGGTCGGCGCTTCAGTCGCGTCACAGGGGGCCTTGGAGCCGAAAAGGGCACCATCGACAATCGCTTGTAGGACCAGGCCAGAGACAAACACATCTCGTGGAATGGTATTCATGTGTGCTGGCCGGCTAGTCAAATAGAAGGCATAGAGGCAGAGAAGTGTAGCTACACCAAGAGCCAACGCCAAACAGCCTGGCTTTGCTCCATGTGCCAGGAAGGAATATGCATGATACGACGGCGTCTAGAGGCTGCAAGTCGAAGGCGGCCATAGTTGAGCCGGGAATTTTGCCAGGTTGTGGCAAAAGGCCTTTGACAGAGACAATGAAGCCGCCCTAAAAGTCACGAGCAATGCAGGAGTCAGTCACAACAAGACCAAATATATCGACATACGGCACGGGACCATGCTGTCGAGGGAGGAGCAGACACAACAAGGGAATGTGAAACACCTACATGTTGGACAAGAAGACAGATCGGCAGAAAGATTCACGGAGCCATTGGATCTTGCCAGGTCCAGCGCATCCAGACCACAGCTGGCATTTGTCCGCCTAATGGCAAGGTCGATTCGATGGCAAAGGAACCGAAGAGGAGGAGGAGGAGGAGCAGGGGCAGTTCCGGGGGAGCGTTGCAGAGACACGAACTATACTTGGCTTCTGATATGAAGTACGCCGCAGGCCACAAGGCCAGGGGGTAAAAAGTATATGCTCTTGAACTTGAATCTATTGTCCTCTGCGGCGGTCACAGAGATCAGACGACGCAAATTGACAATCCTCAGTTCACACACAGCACAAACTATCACCAGCGCAGGAAATCATTAGGCGTTGTGCGGGTCACGTGGCCCAGAGCATCAAGGGTTACGTCCTGCATCATACGACCAATCAAGCGCGCCAACACGCTCCTTGTAAAGCTTTAGCTACCTTGCCCGTATATGAATCTATGACGACATAACCCCCTCCCCAAACTGTCTACGGTCTGAAAGACAACCAAAGCCCTAGGCCGGCTTCCTCCTTTTGTGTTCATCTTTACCTCATCTCATCGCTGCTCTTCTCGCGGCGCCACGTTTGCATTCCACCAATTTCAAGCCCGACGACCAGCCGGCTTCCTAGAGACGCTCTCAAGACTTCGCTTGCCGCAACCATGAATCCACCACCACTCACTGCCTCCCTCTTCTTCAGCCGCAAGACATGGGAAAAGCCGCCCCTCGCCGTCTTCCCATTTCGCGTGCTCCTTGTCATCCCCGCCCTCCTCGCTGTGCTCACTGCCGTAGAGCTGTTTGTCCACAGCGACCTCAACCTCGCCATGCTGTTTTCGCAATGCCACTCCCGTGCCCTTCTGCCCGGCCTGTCGCGGATTCCCATACTTGGCCCTCTGCTCTGCTACCTGGTCAGCTTCTTCCAGCTGGCAGCCACCTCGACTCGCGGCTTTGCCATATTGGCTGCAACACTCGCCTACATATCCGGCCTCCTGACTGTGTACACCGTCGAGGGCGCGCGCGTGTGCAACAAGCCCGCGGTCGTGATTGCCTATCCGACTGGCCCGCTGCTGGTGTTCATTCTCGTGGGCGGCGCCGTTGTGTGGGAGCTGTTGATCGTGCCCGCGTTCTTCCTGCGTTCTCAGACCATCCTCCGCCACCGTGAGGAAGCAACGCCCGAGACTATTCGGCAGGCGCCGGAGGATGACCCGTCTCTAGGCTCAAAGCTTCGATACTTTGCTGACGATGCTGAAACTGTTGCCATTCCCGCCGGCGTAGCACTGGGCTTTATCCTGCCGTCGATACTAATGCTTACGCTGGAGTCGCCATGGTTTGCAGCGCTATGGCTCTTTTCGCCCGTCTATGTGGCCGGCATCCGAATGCTGGTGCGCCGTGTAATTGCTTTTCAAGTCGGCAGTTTGACCGCGATGCATTTGGAAAGCAACAGGGCTGCACTGCTTAGTATGTATGCCGCGCCCGTCGTCGTGTCGGTCCTCGCGCATTCGAATCTGGCGTGGAATCTTCTAGCCCATCGCGACGACCGGCCGGAGCTGACGCGCAGTGTCCTGAGTTTTGTGGAGGTTGACATCATCTTTGTTGGGCTGACCATGCTGTACTGGCTCTTTGTCGAAGCTGGCTGGCAGGTTGCTGGTGTCACGCTTGTAGTTAGTGCAGTGGCCGGGCCCGGTGCCGGCGTGTGCGTCGGCTGGATCTACCGAGAGCAGAGGATGGTGGATGGCATGCTCAAGGCTGATCGGGCGGAAGCGCCTGGTGCTGGCGAGTCTCCGCGCGCGGAGGCGCCCGAGGAGTCGAGGCGAGACACGGATGAGGAGACGCCCCTTCTTTCCTAACGGGGGTCGCGTCTCGTGGTGTCATGCCAGCAAAGAGAAACAAGCCTGTGGGAAATGGGATACTATTGTTCGCTGTGCAAAACTTGCTTTTGAAAATTATTGTTTGATACTAGTCTGCCCTAATACCTTTTTCTAATTCCTCGCCCCCGCGTTCAGTGCAGTAATGGCTCGTTCATAGCTCGTAGAGACCCGGGTGACAGCGCCGTGGTTCATGTACTACGGCAAGGTTCGTCATCGGCATCCATCATTCGTGCACTGGATAGCCAAGTTTCTGGCAAGCCTTTGGTGCACTTTGCCTCGTCCTCCCTAGCCGCCCCTTCTCCTGATGTAATCTTGCCTGCTTAACGCACGCCAAGACGAGAATGCTGACCATGAATGAATGCCTTGAGCCCTTGGAAATAATAGGACCCTCGTTCGCGCCCCATCTCTCTCTCTCTCTCTTTCTCCCTCTCCCTCCCTTGCACCGCACCACCAAGAAGTACTGAATCAGGGGAGACTAGTCCACTCTTTGTGGCGCCCCCAAGTCTCATGCTGTGCTCCCTTGAGGCACTAGGCCGAGGAGGCTTAGTTAGCTGCTGTGGCGAGGGATTGCGCTAAATGGCGTCCAGCTGGCTTTGCATGTTGAGCCGCAGCTTTCCAGACAAGAGCTTTTCAACCCATCCTCATAAACAGGCTCTTTTCGCCATCCCATTGCCATCCCCAGCCCGGAACCCATAGTCTTTCGTCAGCATGTGGCCCTTTTCGCAGCGCTCATCGCATGGCTTCCAACTCGTTTCAAATACTGCAGACCCTGAAGCGAACATCGAGGATGATGGCTCCCCAGCAGCGCAATCTCCGCGCGATAAAGACCTGGACTATCCAGCCACCCACAGACCCCAGAGCGAGCCAACGTGCTCGATAACAGCCCTGTTCATTCCCGCGGCCCTATTCGCCATAGTGGTTGCGGGATATGTTGGATTTAGACTTGGGCGTGGAGACTTTGGTCTTGACGCAATGTGTGCATCGTATACCACGCAATTCTGTGAGTTTGAGGAATGGTAGTGGTACGATCGGGCCTCAAACTGACGTTGGCTCCGTAGCGACAATACTCAAAGATGTGCATGTCAAATACAGCTTCACCGATTTCAACGGCTCATTTATGCATGAAACCGTATTTCGCCGCGAGCCATCTCCTGAGGTCGACCAGGCCTGGGAGGACCTGGGAGTTGATTCCGAGCCAGGCATCATACCGTACGAAGACGGACTGCAGGCGGGACTGACTCGTGGGCACGTCCAGCGCAACGAGAAATACGGTGGCGGATTTGTGGTGAATCTGGAGGGCATGCACCACCTGCACTGCCTGAATCTGCTGCGCAAATCTTTATACTTCAACGTCGATTACTACAAGGAGCTTGGAGAGAACGCCTTCAAAAACGATGAGCGCATTCTGAAACTGCACGTGAGTAAGTTGTTCTCCGCAGTGCTCCGGCGAGGCCTGGGCCCCTTCTGCCCCCAGACCACACGGGCACAATGCTAACAGCTGCCAGCCCACTGCTTGGACATAATCCGCCAGGTTCTGATGTGCAACGTCGACACGGGCGTGCTTGGCCAGGTGTGGTACAACCAAAGCCATCCCAAGCCATTCCCGGACTTCAACACGCAGCACAAGTGTAAAAACTTTGACGATATCCGAGACTGGGCCGTCGGCAGACAGGTATGTATAGCTGGGATGATAAGGCACACGCACACGCACACGCACACGCATGTCTTGACCTGTCTACTAACCAGGCCTCCCCGTGCATGGCAGATGAACAAGTCAACCCAGAATCCACCCGACTTTCTTGCACCGCCTATTCCAGGACATGTCTACCCTACGATGCCGTAGAAGCGAGGCGCATGTGTTTGGGGAGGCTCCTTCCTGGCGAGGACGGACGGTGGTGTTGCTGGGCCCAGAGGTGCCTCCCTCCCTGCTGGGTCCTAAGGAGCGAGATTATGATATGATATTGCAGGCTTCCGTTTTAGCACTGGCGAGTCTTGTGGTAGCGTGACTTTCCTGCTGATCTCATTTCTCGTTTCCAGTTTTCCTTTCCTCTTATCTGTTATTGCTTTTTCCTATTTATAGCGGCCAGTCCCGTCCTTGTAGTGCTACAGCAATCCGCACATCCCATCAATAACACGAACATGTGCCCTCCCCCCAGCTTCCTCCCGCTGCCGTCAGTGCCATCTAGTTCGCCCAGCCCAGAAAGACAGCGGCTAAACAATGTTTCGTCTGTCCCGCCATCCTAGCCTGCTGGCTTTCTTCACTAATCTTCAACTCTAGGGTCGCCAGGCGAAGCTCTGCGCTGTGCTGCTTGCTGTATGGGATTGGATAATCAGACGACTCGCCAAATCCGAATCCAATGTGCCCCTTGCTTGGATTTGGTCCATTAGCTCGCCCTGCTGGTGTGATTCCCCCTTTTTTTATACTTAAACAGGCTAGCACTATTTGACTTGGAGCGTGTGGTCACCACTTAATAAAGCCATTTGAGCCCTTCTTTGAATAAGCCTCTCTCCCAGGGGGGGGGCTTGGTGTTAGTTCCTTTGCCTGTTCCCCTTGCTCTTATAGGCACACATTCTCCCTTTCTCCCTTCTTTTCTTCATGTCCTAGATGGCCCAGACGTCTTGAATTTGCACTTCGACGTATACGGCAAACGAGCTCTTGATCCTCCCCTCCCCCTCCCCCGTCAAACAACGTCACGTCTGTCACTTTTTCACACCCACCAAGCCAGCCAACCACTGCACGCTGCCAATGCGTTTCGGCAATACGCATGTTAGTTGAAGTTTAACAGCAAGCTCCCTCTATTGCGCCATTCCGCCTGTCACCCAACAGCCAAGACCTGCAACACCATTCAAAATAGCCTCGGGCAGTCTAGAGAGCACAGGCTCCACGCGATCTTGCGTGCACGCCCATCCAAGTAGCATAACAAACTGCCGCAAAAGCAATATTGTGGCCGTCAAGCACCACCCTTGGCCTACGAGACCAATAGAAGCTCGGCGTGCGGCGGCACAGCATTGAACACAAAGGCAATCCCCGCATGCCTGGCTACGTCATTTCTTGCTACTATCAACGACCCAACACTGCCGTCTTGCTGCTTTGCGGAGGGAAGATCCTTTATCAGGGGCCCAAGACCCAAGACCAAAGATTCTCCCGAAAAGCTTGGACTGCTGCACTCTCCCATCCGGAAAAAAAAAAGAAAAAGAGAAAACAGAGATCTCGAGGCTGGCCCTTGTCCGTTGATATCTTAATCCTATTGATCCAACTTGCACGGAATAACCTGTTTCGTGAACTAGTGTAACGGTCCAGACCAACGACTCAGACTCCTGCTCCGCCGGCATCATTAGACTGAGGGCGGCTCTAATACGACGCCCTGGTGCGGATCCTCGCCCGGCATCATGGATTCGTCTTTTCTCGTGCTGTCACTAAGGGCCCCTGCAAACTCTGCTGGCACTGATAGCAATGCTGGCGTTCGCGAATACAAACGGAGACGGTACCACACCAAGAGTAGGCGCGGGTGCGGTGCTTGTCGCCAGAAGCGAGTAAAGGTGCGTTCCAATGCATCTATCTAGCATGCGCCCTGTGCCCACATCCTAGCCGTCTGGCCAGAAACACACGCTAACATGCCTCATAGTGTGACCAAACCAAGCCCATTTGTGCGCGCTGCCACCGCAATGATCGCCAGTGTGTGTATGCTGACCCATGGCAAAATGCTCCGTCCGTGGCTCCGCCCAGTGGCCTGGCTTCCAGGAACGCCCCCCCAACCACACGGCCTCGGCATTCCTTATCATGGGGCTCCGTATCTTCAGACTCGAGCGAGTCATCTCCATCCCCCTTGAGCCCAAGCCCAAGGAACGTGGCTCTTGTGCCAAGTCCGCGTATCCTGTCGATTTCATATGTCAAGGCCATGAACGACATGGGCCACAACCATGTCGGAACCAGCATTGACGCCCTGGTTCACCACTTTTTGGGAAATGGGGGCACGTTCATCGGCAATCCGCTGTTTTCCACTTCGGCTTGCAAGCTTTGGACAAGCGGCGACGACTCGCCGCATCTGCGGTCATCTATCCTCGCCTTCACTGCGTGTCATCTACGCTTCCATAGCACGGAATCTAGCCAGCATTCCCTGGCTGAACTGTCTCAGGAAGCCATTGCCTTGCCACAATTTCAGCGGGCGCTTTCAACTCCTCTGAGTCCCAGGCGCGGCGACACGCTTATTCTGACGGCCCTGGTACTAAGCATGCTTTCCTGGGCAGTCAGTCTGGATGACGACCCTCGGACATCGTGGGTGTACAAGCCGTCGTGCGATTCCTCCAAACTTGGCTGGCTTAACATGATGCTGGGTCTCCGGCCGGTGCTCTTAGCCACTCTACCCTTTAGAGAGAAGAGTATGATGTGGCGGGCGATTTCCCAGACGACCGAGGTTGGTGACCAGCCGTCAGGTCCAATGAGTGGACACGTGACCGGCACAGCACACGACTTGGATATGGAACGCATCCCCGAAAAATGGCGACAGCTAGCGTATTTCTCGTGGACAAATGCCGATGCAGAGAATATCCAGTATCTAATCCCGCCTCTTACTACGCTAACAGCCATGCGCGGCTTCAGGCCTTCTATCCCGGACCAACTGCTGCCATATTTCCAGCTCCTGTGTCGGCTGCAGCTACAGTTCCGCAATATGCTGGCAGAAAACGACGTCCGGACTCTGTGGATCATAGCTTACATGTTTGCCGTCATGAGTCATGTTGACCTGTGGTGGTGCAGAGACAAACTGCGTAGAGACCTAAGGGCCATTAGGCTATACCTGGGAGAGGCTGGGCTAGCTGAGCTGGAGGGCGAGAAAGGCGCGCTGTGGCGTAGCCTGCTGCGAGAACTGGAGACGACTGCTGCGCCGGGATTCCTTGACCATACTGCCGTGGTGATAGCTACAAAGAACGGCTGAAGATGGGGCAGTCCTGGGATTGAGAGCAAGAATAAAAGATACGACTGATATGTCGGTGTTGGCGATGTAATGGTTTTTTGAAGCTCAGTACCAGGACTCCATGAGGGACATGCTATTTAATACTCCAGTGCTGTTTGTGGCGTTGTTGTTTACTGTGCGCGACTAGATGTGACAACGAATAATACACACTCGTCAAGCTCGTACGTGTAGGCTAACAGTGAACTTGGAACAGGGTGGTGGGTGGGAGGAACCCTGGATGGAAGTGGTCAAGCAGGTATGGGTCGCAGGTAATGCCCTTAAGTGGGCGGTATCCTTCCTGCTCTTTCCACCACTTTTCGTACTTTGCACGTAGTTGGTTTCTCCTCCACCTTCGCGCCCCTGCCAGGCTGGCACAGTGTATGTAGTTGGTTCCGTGGCACCCGAGCTTTGCTTGCTTGTCCGCTTGTTCGTCTCCCTCCAGATCTGCGTGGCCCGGAACCCATAGCACTTGGACCCGTCTCCTTTCATTCTCTCTCGTCCATCGGTTCAGGGTCCGTTTTGTCGCGTCGACGACGTTTTGAGAGGTGCTATGTGCGTTTGCGGGTGGCGTATTCGCTCAGCCATGCCTCGGTTGTCCAGACAGAACCAGATTTCCTGGGCCTCCTCGCTGCTTCGTAAGCTCCGTATGCTCCAGCGTCTGCCACCTCCATCTATTTGCCTAGGGCCATATGTCCCGTCTCTAGGGTGGTCCCGTCCGCGGTTGTGGCCCAGCCTGCTCCTGTGTTCCCGTGCTCGTCTTTGGAGTCGTCGGAGTAGGCTATAGGCGTTCCGATGGGTGCCATGTCCACTTCCTCTCTGTGCTTGTTTGCTTCTTCGTCTTTACTAAGCCACGTTCGGGGGGGGGATAGTCGGTCCGGTGACTCTTGGCCTCAGCGTCTTGTGCGTTTCCGTTCTCGCGGGGAGCATTCTCCGTAGTGTCAGTGAGACTGGATTGTATTGTGCTCCTCGCAGTATATGTTCGCTGTCCAGTGGGTGCCAACGTATGGCCAGCGTATGGCTTCCCTTCTTTTTTCATCCTGCCACAGGAGTCCGATTGGTGGGAAGCCCGGCCTTGCAGGTGTGAGTCCACCTCAGAAGAAGAAAGAAAAAAAAAGAAGAAAGAAAAAAGAAAAAGGCTTTCCGTCAAGAAGATGACGGAAAGTTAAGTGACCACGATGGGATTCGAACCCACAATCTTTTGATTCGTAGTCAAACGCCTTGCCATTGGGCCACGCGGCC